>CM021105.1:385514970-385581566 GCA_007115665.2 Sequoiadendron giganteum
AATGTCATCCAATGTGCATTCACTATGTTGCTTCTTCAAGAGTTACTAAGGATTGCACAAGAATAATTCCTCTGTCTATAGGTAAGCATAGTGCACGAGGTCCTCCCTCAACCTGTGAAGAGCAAGAAGAATCTGTTCAGGAAAAACTTTATCTATCTCTTTGACATTGCTCATTTCTTTGGTAGTGTTCTCATAGCATTTCTCTTCTTCATTTCAGGCATTCTAGTACATCTTGCTCCACTTTTGTGTTTCCATATGTTCATTGTGAAAAAAATGCTCACATTAATTGCAATGTTGGTAAACACACTATCCCATGTTAGTTAGTTCGTTCTGAAATGTTTTTTGTATAATTGTGACCAAGAATGTTATGAAGTCCACTTTCAAATTTTTTTGGTATAGTCAAAATGGTATTTAACTTTCTTCATCTGATTGGAACAAATAAAATGCTCTCATTGTTAGATGTTGCAAAACACATGGTCCAAATTTTAGTTAGTTCATTATGAAAATTTTTGTTTTGTTATGAAGAAGAATGTAATCAAGTCCAGTTTCAATTCTTTGAGCAACCGTTTGGTACAATAAAAAAATTCATTTCACATTCTCAGTCTGATTGGAACAAGTAAAATGGTCATAGTGTTTGTATTGCTCGAAAACACACTGTCCCATTTCACATTGTTCCTTATGAAAATTTTTGTTTCATTACCACTAACAATGTTATGAAGACCACTTTCAATTTTTTGAACAACTCTTTGTACAGTGAAAATGGCATTTCACATTCTTCATTTGCTTGGAACAAATAAAGTGGTCACATTGTTTGCACTGTTGGGAAAAACATTGTCCCTACATAGTTAGTTCGTTATGAAATTTTTTGTTTCACTTTGAATTTTTTTAGCAACTATTTCATATAGTCCAAATATCCTTTTTGTCTTTCTTCATTTGATTGCAAAAAATAAAATGCTCACATTATTTGCCATGTTCGAAAACACACTGTCCCCTGTCAGCTATTTTGTCATGCAAATTTTAATGTTCTGTACAGTCAAAGAATGTAATGAAGACAACATTCAGAGTGTCTTTCTAATTAGAGAATGTAGTTGTATCTTCATTACATAAATTTCTTCCTAGAAGTTGTTCACATGCTCCTTTGTTTCAATACTGCAGCTTTGCAACCACTTTTTGGCGAGCATTGAGAGTGTCTTTCTAATTAGATAATGTTGTTCTATCTTCTGAAAATTTTGTTGTCTTTCATTTTAGGCATTTTAGTTCTTGTTGTTCAAGTCATGCATTGCCATATGCTCATTGGAGATATTGCACATGCTGCTTCGTTAAGTTTCGAAGAACAAGTAGAATCTCTTCAGTCAAAACATTATTTATATCTTCCACTTTGCTCACTTATTTTTTAGTGTTTTCATTACAGATCCCCTTTTCATTTTAGGATTTTTAGTACATGTCGGTGCACTCCTCCATTTCCATTTGTCCTTTGCGCAAAAAAAATGCTCACATTATTTGAACTGTTGGAAAATACATTGTTCCATATTCTCACTTTATTTGCACATATTGCACATGCACAACATTTAAATCCTCTTATGTAGCTTTGCAATCTCTTTTTGGTAAGCATTGAGAGTGTCTTTCTAATTATAGAATGTAGTTGTATCTTCTAAATAAGTTATTTCTCTTTAGTTTTAAGCATTTTAGAACCTGCTGCTCTAGTCATGCATTTCCATTTTCCCATTGGAAAAACTACACATGTTGCTTCCTTAAGTTTTGAAGAACATGTAGAATCTCTTTAGTCAAAAATTATCTATATCTTCCACTTTGCTCATTTTTTCTAACATTCTTTGCACTATTGGCAAACAAACTGTCTCATATTGTCACTTTATCTACACATATTGCACATGCACAAAATTTCAATACTATTTTGTATCTTTGCAGGTTCTTTTTGGTCAGCATTGAGAGTGTCTTTCTAATTAGATAATGCAGTTGTACCTTCTGAAACAATTTCTTTTGTCTTTCATTTTAGGAATTTCACTACCTATTGCTCCAGTTGTATAAAAGATGTCGCACACTTCACGAGCATGGGTGTCTAGTTGGTTGACCGAATACCACCCCTATCTTCCATGTAATATTCTTGCTCGCATAGAGGAATTTTCTCTCCCATATAGGTTGCGGGAAAATATGTTAAAGAGAATTGATAGAAAAGGGCCAAACCGCACTGATTTCAACTATCATAATTATGCTCACTTCTTTAACATCTTTGGTGTATGGGAAAAAATGGGCATGGAAGTTCAATATTAAAATCTAGAAATAGAGATTGTAAATTTATGTAGTTGGCCAATGTCTCTTTACCAAGAAATTTGAGACCATTTCCTAGTTGGATGCATCTAGAAGGTATGCATTCAACCAACAGTAATCATATGCAAGCATAATCTTACAAACGAGCTGAGCATGAGGTTTATGATATTCCTTAAGGGAGAATCTCTAATTAGTAATCATATGGGTCCTGTGGAGGAATGGTTGTTGGTCGTTTACAAATTCAACCACATTGTAAGGTTCGAGATCCACCATGTTAGACCATCGTTCAAGCTTATACATGCATATTACAGGGTGCCTACGTTGTATGCTATCAATTCCACCTTGAAAATTGAACTGTGTTGAATCCTTCCAGATGCTGAGAATGCATAAATTCTACCTATTCATAAATGGTTGATGTAGTTCTCAATGTTAGCACTATTAAATGTGGGTTAGCACTATTAAATGTGGCTTGTAATTTTCTTCGAAATCTATAATATTGAATCGAAATGTTTGTACATTTGATCGTGTGATGCGAATTATTTATCTAAGATCAAATCTAAAAAACATTTCAAAACATTATTTACCATCCCTTACATGCATGTAAATTTTTTGTGCATTTTTTGTTCCAAGAATTATGAAGTGACTCACAACCCTGTGGGTTGTCCATCTTGCAAATTTTTTCTGCATTTTATGTTTGAAACATATTATGATATTGAAATGGAATGTTTTTTGAAAGAAAGCATTGTTATAAAATATGAAGGTCAAGTTGAATATTTATGCACTTTACTATTCTTATCAAATATGAAGGTCAAGCTGAATATTTCTACAATATTGTTATAAAATATGGACATCAATACATTGTTGTTACAGTCTGCATAACAGAAAGTGCAGTCATTGTACAAAAATTGAGAAGTGAGTGACAACCTTATGTTTTTTCCATCTTGCAACTTGTGTCCCAAACGTATTACGATATTGAAATGGAATGTTTGCTGCAAGTAAGGGTTGTTATTGTTAGCATTTTTTTTTAAATGGCCTTTAAATGGACAACCATTTAAACTCTTCAATGGGGAATGTGAACAAATGATTTTTGGGAGCCCATTTTTCATGTTTGATGATGTTATATGATGCCTCTATCAAATATTTTTCATTGGAATCTTGTGAAGGGGCTACTTTATCTTCCCAGGGTTATTCAATGGTTTCTTGTCACTCACAGTAAATGGAGTCACTCAAAATATTGGAGTTGTTTTCTCCTATTGTATTTGAGGTTATCATGAGCATGAAATTGCACAAACTTATTTACATATGCTTGTGAATATAGTTGTTCAGTAGCTATGAAGATTGTGCCTAAATGTCATGACTTTGAGGATCATCCCCCTAAATCATACAATGCATTTCATTTGTTAAAGAAAGGGAAAACATAAATTGCTTTAGTTTTGATAATAGCTTCACCAAATACTTTTGTTGTTCTTCAGTACTTTCCTCTTACCATTTTTTGTTTGTTCACCTGAAGCAAAATAAACTTTTCTTTTGTACAAATTATGGCTATGGAAAAGGTTTCCTTTAATGGCACTACCCCAAAAAAATGCAATGCAGACTTAAAGGAAGATAAAGGGACATTATTTTGTGCAGGGACACTCAAAATCATAATGCACAGAGTTGTTCATAGATTTGACAATCATTAAGGAAAAGCAACAAAGATCTAATAAGTTCAATATTCTATTTGATGATACCTTATTAATCTTGCCAGTTAAATAAGAGCAATCTACCTCTATGACTGTCCTAAGATCCTTAATATATTTATTTCAATGTAACTGTCCTCTATTATTGCAACATAACTGGAGGATATCATGTATCCTTCTTAGTATTTTAATCCATATTTGCATAGATTTTTTGACAATCAAGGCTCATAAATTAGCATATGACTTTCACAAAGTTCATCAACCATGACAAGGACTGTCACCTCATGGAGGATAGCCATGATGGCATTTTAATCACAATGAAAATATTCATAGTCTTGAATACCAAATGTAAAATGTAGACATTGCAAATATGGAGTTCATTCAAACCACAAGGTGGCAGGTTTGAAGATTAAAGAGTAGTCTTCTTTAATAGAATGAAGGCATACATGGAAGAAGATTGTGTATGCAGAAGCATAATAGTGGGGTAAGCCTTATATGATGTCTTAAGGGGAGATTTGGGACTGTGTTGACAAGATGCACAGTGGCAAAAATTGGATTTAGATTTAGTTTCTCCTTTCGATCTCATTTATCAGAGCTATGTTAATTTCTTAGTTGTTTAAAAGATAACAATACAGAATAAGATCAAATGGCGATGACAATTTTCTTGGCAAGGAATGAAGATGCAATGATGAGAAAGATCAAGAGTAAGTTATTTTAAAATATGAAGGTGAAGTTCAATACATTGTGTAGACACTCAAAATTGTCCATATCATAATATTACCTAGTTGATACATGACCTTACAAGACATTTTGTAATATTTCATCCTAGATCATTACATCATCCCGCTTATCCCATTTATTTCACTTAATCACCTTCCTAATTAATTAAATAAATCTCATTTATTTAATTAATTCACCTTCACATGTCTCAAAATAATTCAAATTAAATATTTGAATTAATCCCTCACTTATTGTCACATTGCAACATGTGTCACATGACTACAACTCTCCACATGCACAAATAATTTAAATAATTTTATTATTTAAATTATGAGATTCCCACTCACATCCTATTTTTACCCCCATTCATTATGCGTCATAAGCATCTTTTCTTCCAAAATAAAAAATAGAATCCCACTATTCCCTCACATCCTAATTTTAGTCTCATGTCATAACCCACTTAATGTGCATCATAGACACTAAAATAAACTTTTAATCCTAGCCATACATATCACAAATTTGACTTTTAATCTTGGCCATCGAATCAAATCAGCCTTCTCCTATAAATCAAGCCTTTCATAGGACATTTAGGAGAATATTCTTCTAGCATCCTCACTCTACTAAAATTTCGCTCAATCTTCTTATCTATCTATCTATTTTTCTTCTATTATCTTCATCTTATCGCTATGCTACAAAAATGAGCAATCAACATATCAAATCATTCAATCCTTCAAAATATTGCATTCTCATGCAGGTGGAAAAGAGCAATAGAGATAAATCAAATCTAGCTTGGAGATCGGTTTGCTTTGCTTTCTTTATTTGATTTCCATGCTATTTTGTGCTCTATTGTGCTTGTTAGGGTTTTTCATTATAATTTTTTTATGCATTTTACTCTAATATTTTTACCCTAACTACATCTGGTGAACCTGACGTGAATCATTTGATCTAGCTTGTTTTTTTGCAAGTTTCATTAACTTTTTGTTGCAGGTCTGTTAGTTTTTGGACAAAACACCAAGTTTTACAAATTTTGTCATATCTTCCAAACAGTGATCATAAGGAGCTTTAGTATCAGCAATATCATTCATACACATTAGATTGGAAAGTGAAAACTTTTAGGTACACTCATTCTATTATCTTTATCTCTCATTTGATCAATCAATCTTGTTTGCAAAACACTTCAATTTGGCACTTTAAAACAAACATCTTGTTTCCAATCACACTTTAAAATTGGGCTAAAAAATAACCATTGTCTTCCATCACACATTTTGACTTTGGGTTACAAATAACAAGTGTTTGAATTGTTTTACACACATTTCAATTTTCTAAAGGGAAATTAACAATTGCGAATGTGAATCAAGTGCATGTGTGATAAAAAAAACTTCACTTGGTTCACTTTTGTCATACCTTTCATAGGAGGCCTGCTAGGGGATTTCATCACCCCTAGGGACAACCTCAATCAAGGTGTGAATCGAAAGACACACTTCTTTGAGAGTTAAAATCTTGTCACTCTTGGCTAAGCCCCAAAGAACTTTATACCTTTGGGAAGTGAAGGTGAAGGATGGGTTACCCCTTTCTCCTGGCTATGTGGCAGGATTTTTCTTTCAAATTATCCCTAGTCAACCTCGTGCATCCTAGCTTAAGACCTAATTGGCCATACCCACTTGACTAGTTCTAGGACTTGTTGATGTGTCTTCTTCAAGTGCATGCTTAATCATCACATTCATAATTTCAAATTCAAACTTTCTTATGTGTCTTGTGTGTGTGATTCATGTGTGTACATATGTAATCATTTGTTTTGAAATTTTCATATCAAGTTATAAACACCAACACATAAACGTATCATTCTAATCACCCTTTTTCTAATCACATTCCAATCAACTTCATCTTAATCAATCCAAGTCATCCAATATAATCATTCCACATCATCATCATCACCCTAATCCTAGTCAAGCACTTGTTAAAATGGTCCTAATCCTTAACAATTCTAGTCACAATCCCAAGGTCATACTTCGAGGATCCCCTTCGCCTAATCATGAAGATAATCCAAAACCATATATCCTCCAAGGTGGGTCAAACTTTTCTCCTAGTGATGATGAGAACTTTGTAGATCTTAGTGATGATGAAAACTTTGTAGAAATCTTAGGTCACCTTAATGATACTTTTGACAAGGGAAATACCACCATAAGTTTGGAATCATACACCATTCCATTTACTAGTCCTCCATCCCCATCTAATAAAATACCTATCTCAAATCACACTAGTCCTACACCAACACCACCATCCAACTTCTCAATCTCTAATCCATCAACCAAAGAATCCTTTAACGGTTTTCTCCAAAAAAGACTACAAGCACGAAATAGACCATCCCCATGTCAAGCACCCATTAATGAGCTTACCAACGAACCTTTGAATGTCATGTCTATTCTTCCAACTCCATCATGTGGTCCACAAACTATTGATCTTATATGTCTAAGTCAAATACCATCATGCCCTCATGTTGTTGATCATAAAGAGCATACCAAGCCTCTTTTAGAGTCTTCTACTTCCATTTCCACTCAAATCCAAGAGCTATGTCAAGAGTATTATCCTAAGCATAAAGAAACATTAACCTCTCATTCTAATCAAGATCTAGGTGCTTCTAATGATCCCACTCATAACATACTTGGTCCTATTCATGATGAAGCTTCCCTCTATGATCTAGATCCTACCTATGATCATGAAGACTATGATGATCCCCTTAGCCAACTCTATGCATTCTATGGTCAAGAGCCTATCACTTCACCTATTCATGAGAAAGAAACCTCATTTTCTCCTATAGACCCCCTACCTAGTCCTATCAATGATCCCACAATATCCACTTGTCATGATGAGACACATGCCTCCCAAGTAAATGTAGAAGATAAAACCAATAGTGTGGATCTAAATGAACATAATCAAGATCCTAATGATCCTTCCACATCCACTATAAATGCCATTTCAAATCCACCAACATGTCCACTTGGTTTTTCCATGCTAATTCATGAATGTTCCTCCTTGGAACCACAACAACCTTTATCCACTTCACCTTCTTCATCTAATAATGAACTCAAGTCTAGTTTCCAAAACACACCTAGTCCCATTGTCCATTGCATGCTTCAGAACATGAACTATAAAGGTTACAAAGGTTTAGGCCTTCATGAAAAAGGTGTTTTGGAGCCCATCCATGTCAAGGTCCCTCCACGCTCTTATGGCCTTGGATATACACCCCAAGGACACCAATCTTAATATGTTGGTACTTCCTCCATCCATCATAAGTCCTCTTTCCACCATAAATCCTATCATATGCCTAAAACATATGTTGCCATCCCTCCTCCATCATCTTATAAATGTCGAAAGCATGTGACCTTACATCTTCCACAATCAACTTTTCCACCATTTCTTCCAACTCCTAATATCCCTCCATCTAATCTACCTCCACTAATCCCAACACCTAATATCCCCATTATCCAATCCCCTTATCCACCTATCCATAAATCCTCTAAAAATCTTAATCATGACCAATCAATGCACACATTGCCTAAACATGAAGCTTCCACTCATTCCACCATACCCATGGGATTCAAAATCAAAACATTTGATGTCTCTAGCTATAAAGGAAAAAATCTAAAGGGTCCTCATGCCCTAGCACACAAAAGCAAAGAAGCAAAGAAAAATCCATCCAAAAATAAATATAAGCCCAAAACTAAAATCTTTTGGGTCCCTAAAAAAAATGAAAACAAGTCAAACGAGGCATCTACATCTCAAAAATCTCAACCATCCACTTCCACCTCACATTCCCACTCTATTCAAGAATCTCATATCCCATCCCACAAGCAAAATAAAAGTCATAAAAATACTAAATTTATGTGGGTACCTAAAGCACTTCATCACCCATCTCCTAAGAAACCATTTCCATTGCTTCCTATACCCCCTCCACATCAAAAGCTTCAACGTTTATCACAACAATTCCACATACCTCCATCTCCTCACCTTTCACTCACTATTCTACATACCTCCCCCATCACCTTCCTATGGTCCATGCTTTTGGCTAAGCCTCCCATTCATCTCCCCAACATAATCCACATCATAATCCATCATCTACCTACTCCATCCCCCTTTCGTGTCATCCCTTACCAACATCTATGAGCATAATGACATTTGACATGGTCCATGTGATGACATCCATCTCTAGTGGGACTATCACCTTTCATGGAACTAGACACTTGAGTCCCTCCTATCCATATTCCCCTTCTCCTATCCAAAAATCAAAAAGTCAAAAAAAAAAAACGTAAAGAGAAATCCCTTCATCCAACGGTGAAAACCTGGTAAATAGGTGCCCTAGATAAGTACCATGATGAAAACCTGGAAAACAGGCGTCATGTGTAGGTTGATCTTCTATGTCACTTACACTTGGGGGCATGTTGTCTCATCCTACCATATCATTTTTTATCCTACCATATCCTATCTTACCATCTTTAGCCATCATACCCATATACTTATCATATTGAGTTCATTCATCCTCTCTTCCTCCTTTTGATCTTGATAAAAATATGGGGCAAAATGTTGAAACATGCTTTGGATATCTTTTGATATACCTCATCCTTCCAAACAAGCCTATCATTATCTTAATGTCATAAGCTTTGTCATGAAGAATCCTAAGTATTATACCTAGAATGGGGCATGTTATTCCTAAGCGACATAGTCTTTGGAGATCACATCCTTGCCCTCTTATGATGCATACATCTATTTCATTCACTATGACCTATCCTTTTTTATTCATCCATATATCATGAGTCTTTTGTCACTTATCCTATCAGCCACCCTTTCATCCATCAATCCCATCTATCTCCTTGCACCTAGACTTGGTTTTCCTTTGTCATTGGTATCTAGCACAAAGGCTACCCAAATTGTCATCCATTGACATCTCAAAACATTTCAAAAAAGTCTTGAAAAAATGCAAAAAAAATGAAAAAGATCCTAAAAAATTCAAAAAAAAATCAAAACATTTCAAAAATCCAAAAAATCAAAATATTCCAAAAATCCAAAAAAATTAAAACATTTCAAAAATCCAAAAATATCAAAATATTTCAAAAATCCAAAAAATCAAAACATTTCAAAAATCCAAAAAAATCAAAACATTTCAAAAATCCAAGCAATCAAATCAAACCAAATCACTTCTTCCAATCAATTCAATACATCAATTCAACTTCTTCAAATCAATTTCTTCATTATCTAATTACATCACTTCTTCTAATCAAATCCATTCTTCTAATCAATCACATCACTTCTTCTAATCAAATGCATTGTTCTAATCAATCCAATCATTATAATCAAATCAAACCAAATCATTTCTCCATCAATCCAATCAATCAAAATCATTCCAAGTAAATCAATCCTCAATTTAATTCAGCAATCATCATCCAAATCTTCAAATCAAGCATCTTCAATCATTCCAAGCAATAATCCAAATGCAAGTCAATCATTAATCCATACCAACCAAGCTAATCAATCAAGTCAAATTATCCAATCACATTTCGGTCTTGATCCTAATCTTGTTGTAAACCCAACCAATCAATCAATCATCCTTGTGTTGATCTAGGGATATATCGTTCCCCGTAATGACAACACTATCATCATCATCAATCAATCAATCATCCTCATGTTGATCTAGGGATATATCGTTCCCCACAATGACAACAATATCATCATCATCAGTCAATCAATTAATCATTGGTTTACAGCTTGATAGGGGAAATACCTTATTTGCTTTTGTATCATTTGTGCATGTTTCCTTGTGTGTTTTATCTTTTCAATTTGCATTTGTATCAAATCTGAATCACTCCTAGCTAATATTCATATCTTGTACCTAGACAAGGCTGTATTATGTTGGGGCATGAGACACATCGTCACCTTGGTCCTTATACCTTGGTGCATAACGTCTAGTGCTATATCAAAAATATGATTGCTCACTTTATTGCAGCATAACATGTCATTTTTCTTTTTCATCTAATTCTTATCTTGTATCATTCATTTTATCCCTCCTTTATCATCTCATTCATTTCGAGAGCATATATGTGTTTTTCCAACCCACCTATCCTCTTGAGGGGGCATCATCATCATTATCATATCCTATATCATCATCCCATTTCTTCATATCTTTTGCATCATCATATTCATCTATCATCCCTTTCCTTCATTCACCTTACTCCTCACTTCCTTAAGTGGTTGGGGCATCATCTTTTTTTCTATCCATACCTTAGCTTCTTTGAAATGATGTTACTCGACATAAATCTCACCATCTCGAACATCATCTCAAAGAGGGGAAAAATGTAGACACTCAAAATTGTCCATATCATAATATTACCTAGTTGATACATGACCTTACAAGACATTTTGTAATATTTCATCCTAGATCATTACATCATCCTGCTTATCCCATTTATTTCACTTAATCACCTTCCTAATTAATTAAATAAATCTCATTTATTTAATTAATTCACCTTCACATGTCTCAAAATAATTCAAATTAAATATTTGAATTAATTCCTCACTTATTGTCACATTGCAACATGTGTCACATGACTACAACTCTCCACATGCACAAATAATTTAAATTATTTTATTATTTAAATTATGAGATTCCCACTCACATCCTATTTTTACCCCCATTCATTGTGCGTCATAAGCATCTTTTCTTCCAAAATAAAAAATAGAATCCCACTATTCCTTCACATCCTAATTTTAGTCTCATGCCATAACCCACTTAATGTGCATCATAGACACTAAAATAAACTTTTAATCCTAGCCATACATATCAAAAATTTGACTTTTAATCTTGGCCATCAAATCAAATCAGCCTTCTCCTATAAATCAAGCCTTTCATAGGACATTTAGGAGAATCTTCTTCTAGCATCCTCACTCTGCCAAAATTTCTCTCAATCTTCTTATCTATCTATCTATTTTTCTTCTATTATCTTCATCTTATCATTATGCTGCAAAAATGAACAATCAACATATCAAATCATTCAATCCTTCAAAATATTGCATTCTCATGCAAGTGGAGAAGAGCAATGGAGATAAATCAAATATAGCTTGGAGATCGGTTTGCTTTGCTTTCTTGTTTTGATTTCCATGCTAGTTTGTGCTCTATTGTGCTTGTTAGGGTTTTTCATTATAATTTGTTTATGCATTTTACTCTAATATTTTTACCCTAACTATACATTGTGTTGTTACAGTCTGCATAGAAAAAATTGTTGTCTTTGAACAAGAATTGAGAAGTGAGTGAAAACCTTGTGTGTTTTCCATCTTGTAAATTTTTTGTGCATCTTATGTTCTAAACATATTACGATATTGATATGGAATGTTTGTTGCAAGTAAGGGTTGTTATAAAATATGAAGGTGAAGTTCAATACATTGTGGTGTTATAGTTTGTATAGCAGAAAGTGTTGTCTTTGAACAAGAATTGAGAAGTGAGTGACAACCCTGTGTGTTTTCCATCTTGCAACATTTTTGTGCATGTTCTGTTTGAAACATATTATGATATGATATGGAATGTTTTTTGCAAGTAAGGGTTGATATAAAATATGAAGGTGAAGTTCAATACATTTTTTTGTTACAGTCTGCATAACAAAAAGTGTTGTCTTTGAAAAAGAATTGAGAAGTGAGGGACAACCTTGTGTATTTTCCATCCTGCAACTTTTTTGTGCATCTTGTGCTCCAAATGCATTACAATATTGATATGGAAACTTTTTTGATAGTAAGGGTTGTTATAAAATATGAAGGTGAAGTTCAATACATTGTGTTGTTACAGTTTGCATAGCATAAAGTGTTGTCTTTGAAAAAGAATTGAGAAGTGAGTGACAACTATGTGTTCTTTCTATCTTGTAAATTTTTTGTGCATCTTGTGTTCCAAATGTATTACGATATTGATATGGAATGTTTGCTACAAGTAAGGGTTGTTATAAAATATAAAGGTGAAGTTCAATACATTGTGTTGTTATAGTCTACATAATAGAAAGTGTTGTCTTTGAACAAGAATTGAGAAGTGAGGGACAACCCTGTGTAACACCCCACCACACAACCCTAGAGGAAGTTGCAATTAACTACTTAAACGGACTAATTTTATTTTTTTTGTTTGTTTAAGTACACTTAATAAGCAAGTTCACTATCTAATGCCAACAACCTCTAAGGTTACGAGATAGAGGTTATATAGAACCTCAACAAAAAACATGAATTTAAACCGTGACATTTATTTACTTAATAAATTAAACACATACATTCCAACCAAGATAAAATTACATTAAAGCATAAGAGATAACTCTCAATTCCATTTATCAATAATTAAATATTACGATATGATTACATCTCTCATTCCCTGAATGAGGCAAGTCCAATAAACATGGTTACAGTTACAACCTCCCACCTCGATAACAAATGAGGGGTAATAAATCACGAGATCGGCTGAAATAAATAAAGCATGAAAAGGAACTAGATCCCATGAGCTCTCCAATTGGAAATCTCATCCACACAAGCAAGAAGAAAGCCCAACGGAGTAAGGTGCATGCCACCCAACCAAGTGGTACTCAAAGGCCCACCCCCGTGCTAGGAGATAGTAACAAGGAATCCTAGCCAAAACCATCTACCTCTAGACACAAGATAACACATAACTGAACCAAACTGACACATCCAATCACATGTACCACTCAAGTACAACACAAGTACCACACAAGTACAATATAAGTACAACTTAACTTGGTTACATTGCTTCCATAAATAAAGCAAATCAAGTATGATAAAAGAACCATACACATAATAATCAAATACCAACTATGGTCACATTAGGTATGTTAAGGAAACCATACCCATACAATCGAATACCAATTGTTGTCCTAGACAAAGTTTCATCACACAGCTTGTCATGAGTTGCCCATGCGAATCTTCATAGGCTCCGGCTAACCTGGTGGCCTCAACCGATCCTTGGCCCTCATACTTACTAATGCGGGATCAAAAACCTTTCGTATAGATAGGAGAGATGACCTTGCCATTCCAGGCCTTCCTACTCATCCCAAGTCTAAACGATCCCTTGTGTCTATGAGTGAGGCAATATTATCTTGATTAGTGAGAAGTACCACCCAATCTTCTAAGTATTGATTTAGTTTCACTTGATTAAACTACTTTCGAAGGTTACCTAATCTTACCTCTTACGGGCTCTGGCCCCTAACCGAAGCCACTCTTCTACTTGACAACGCACATACCATCCAATCACCAAGGATACCAAAGTGCAACAAACAAGATATCATGACCACTCCTTTCTCAAGAGGCGACTAAAGTCAAAACCCTCTCCAAACATTGGAGGTAACCAACATAACAAAGTCACTCCTTACAAGGAGGCACAAATCACATAATCCACTCCTAATCCAAGGAGGCACATAACATCCCCGTTCGTGGAAACCGGGTAATACACTGACTAGACACCATGCACTACCCAAAGGAATTCACAACAGGTTGACATCACAAGACGATAACCCCCAACCTCTAGGGTCCTCTGGAAGACTTACAAATTAAAGACATATTTAACCCATTTCCCTAAACAAGAACACGAAGGAAATATTCACTGAAGGCAATGAAAGAAACTACCTTTGGATATTCTAAATCCATTTCCACATTACATTTAGTAATTTATTGCATCAATAAAATTGGATCAAAATACGTCTTTTCAGATAAGGAATAAATTAACACTAATCATTTAATTTCCCTACTTGCTTTTTAAATAATAATAAAATAACCCTTTACTTCAACTATTCAAAAAATATCTTATTTTTAAAAAAAAATACTATTGGTCCTTTGCAAAAATACATCGTCTAAAATCATTCAATCTTGCTATTAAACACATCTCTTTTAGAATCAATATTTATCTTTTCAAATCTAATATTCTAAAATCATTTCGTCGATTCAACTACTAAGCATTAATCTAAAATCCTTCAAATACATTTAAATCATGATATTAATCAATTCAACATTTTAAAATTTATAATCTCAACTATAGCATAATACTTTAAAATCTTCCCCATTACATTTAAATTATGCTATTATTTTACTCATCCATTTTAATATATATACATTTAAATATATATATATATATATATATATTAAAAGCATATTCTCAACTATACATACATTTAAATTAATATTCTAATATTATATACATATAATATTAAATATTAAATATATATATTAATGATTAATATATATACATAATATTATTTTAATATTATATATAAATAATATTAAATATTAAAACAAAGATATTTTATACTTCTTTTTTATTGAAACAAACCTAGCTCCAATTCATGCCTCGGGCCACACGCGAACCTTAAGGGTTGGGTGGTTGTCTCGGGCCGCGCACAATGCAAGGGGCGAAGGGTTTGGGCACCGGTCGCGGTTTGCAGGCAACGGTGGGTTGTTTGGCTGGGCGCAAAAAATGGCCGGGCGTCAGCAGTGTTGACCCTTGTGGTGGTCGGCGGCTATGCACAACTGTCCCCATAGGGGTGGCTCGGCTGTGCTTAGCACATCCGACCACCACTGTGGTGGCGGTGGGGGCGGCTGGTGCGGCTATGGGTTGAGCCCCAGCCCCCATAAAATTTCAATTTTAAATTTTTTATTTTTATTTTTTTTATTATTAATACCTGCGGATTTTTTAATCCGCCCAACATGTTTAACCTGGTTAATTTCCTTTCCCAATACCAACAAATAAAAATAATATATATATGTATGTATATACATATATGTCTATTTCTCAATATATATATACATATATATGTATTTTATCCAAATTAAACCAAACCAGGAATTTAATTGGGCAAATAATTTCTAGGAAGAACTATTTACAGTCATAAATCCCATTTTTCTTTTGAAACAATTCATTGTTAAACAGAGGTTTTTCTTCCCAATTGAAAACAAGAATCCAACAGGGTTTGTTTTGCAATCACACAACAGATTTCAAATGCTTTTCCACATGATTTCAACAACATCATATACAATTTAAAATCTCAAAAGCAACCAATTTTAAAGACATGAACCTGATTTCTTTGAATTTGTGAGGAGATCCAGATGGTGCTCAGCTTCCAACTTCAGTTCCACAAATTTTCACAGCTTCAATCCAAAACCCACAAAAAAATGCAACAATTCTTCCTCTCCTCCATTCTCCAATTTTTTCATACTTGTTTTTTTTTTTAACCCAAACTTGTGAAGAATTTTTTAATAATAAAGAAATTTCAAACAAATATCATGCAACAACCCTCATTAATTTTCAAAAATAGAATAGGAAAATATCTCTATTTTCAATTTTAAACTTAAATTTTCTAAAAATGCAATTTAAAACCTTTTCTTTAATTTTCAATTTCACATGATAAAATCCATAAATTTTAAAATGAATAACTTATCTAATTTCAACACAATCAATTTAATTAATTAATAAAATAAATCTAATCCACGATTAAATTATTTATTAATTAAATTAAATTAATTAATAAAATAAATTACGTTACTAACATAATACCAGATCAATTTCAATTCACAAGTTAAATGCATAAAGCCATTTAATTACCCTTTTCAACTTGCAATTAAATAATCGAAGAGAGTGAACAATATAAAACAATTAACCCGACTAAGACCCAACGACACTTTATGACTAGAGTGACAGCTTGGCATGGAAAACCTAGCTACTATCTCCCAATCGAATACCATTGGGCAATGAACATGCTCAAACCTGTAAAACTAGGTGGAGTCGATGTCCTGTACCTGTCAACCTGCGAACAAAGAGTATATCCACATGCATTTATATGTCATAATTAAAACACATCGTGAAGAGGGAATCATAGAATCTTAGGGCACTCACAAGTGAGTGATGCGATACCATCCCCTTCACCAATACAGTGTAACTAACTGACAAATCTAACATAATAATGTAATCAAAACATAAAATATCATTAATTCAAATATCCACTTATGCTAATTCAAAACATGCCATAATGATAACATCCGAATAAAATACCATCACATCAAAATATAACATTCACATCGCTTTACAGATAACGATCAAAAGAGAAAAATGAAGGGGTATTACACCCTGTATATTTTCCATCCTGCAACTTTTTTGTACATCTTATGTTCCAAACATATTACAATATTGATATGGAATGTTTGTTGCAAGTAAGGGTTGTTATAAAATATGAAGGTGAAGTTCAATACATTTTGTTGTTATAGTCTACATAACAAAAAGTGCTGTCTTTGAACAAGAATTGAGAAGTGACTAACAACACTGTGTGTTTTCCATCCTGCAAATTTTTTGTGCATCTTCTGTTCCAAATGCATTATGATATTGATATGGAACGTTTGCTACAAGTAAGGGTTGTTATAAAATATGAAGGTGAATTTCAATACATTGTGTTGTTATAGTCTGCATAACAGAAAGTGTTATCTTTGCACAAGAATAGAGAAGTGAGTGACAACCCTGTGTGTTTTCCATCCTGCAACTTTTTTGTGCATCTTGTGTTCCAAACATATTACGATATTGATATGGAAAGTTTGTTGCTAGTAAGGGTTGTTATAAAATATGAAGGTGAAGTTCAATACATTGTGTTGTTACAATCTGTATAACATAAAGTGTTGTCTTTTAACAAGAATTGAGAAGTGAGTGAAAACAATGTGTGTTTTCCATCCTGTAACTTTTTTGTGCATCTTGTGTTCCAAATGTATTACGATATTGATATAGAATATTTGTTGCACGTAAGGGTTGTTATAAAATATGAAGGTGAAGTTCAATACATTGTATTGTTATAGTCTGCATAATAAAAGTGTTGTCTTTGAACAAGAATTGAGAAGTGTCTGACAACACTATGTGTTTTCAAGCATGTAAATTTTTTGTGCATCTTTTGTTCCAAATGCATTACAATATTGATATGGAATGTTTTCTGCAAGTAATGGTTGTTATAAAATATGAAGCTAAGATTCAATAAAAAAAAATTCCTACCATTATTTGATGCCATATTACATTATTTGAGACAATAATTTTTTCCAACATCATCATCATGATCCATTATAGTTTTTCCTACCTATTGCATCATCATCATGATCCATTATATCATCCTGCATAATTGTAGTGATAATAAAAGTAAGTTTCTCTTTTGACATGAAGTTAATTTGACAACATATATCATTCATCTATTTTAACCATATCACATATCCCTTTCCTTCATCTATCCTATTTCTACTGAAATAATGTGTTATGTTAGTTACATTAGATCCTTGTAAGATACTGTAATAAAAAATATACAACCATGAAATATAGAATTATACATTTTTGGAGCCCACGAAACAAAAAAAAATCATAACAAAGCAATTGACATAAGACAGTGCATTTTCCAACACTGCAAATAATGGGAGCATTATATTTGTTCCAATGACATGAAAAAAGGAAATTTCATTTTTACTCAATCAACTAGTTGTTATAAAATTTCAAAGTGGAATTCATTACAAAATTTGGAGTGCATAAAATAAATAACTTTTCATGGCGAAATAACTGACATGACACAGTGTGTTTTCCAACAATGCAAAAAATGGTAGCATTTAATTTTTTCCAATCACATGGAAATAGGAAATATGCCAATTTGAGTCAACAAAATAATTTTTCTAAAAATTGAAAGTGTACTTCATTACATTCATGGTGGTGACGAAACAAAAAATTTCATAAGGAAATGACAGAAAAGGGATAGTGTGTTTTCCAACACTCTAACAAATTTTACCATTTTATCCCTTCCATTCAGATGGAAAAAGGGAAATGCCATTTTTACTCTACAAGATAATTGTTGTGAAATTTGAAAGTGGACTTCATTAAATTTTTTGAGGTCAAAATGATTTACATGTCAACATATATTTTTCATTTATAAGCAAGCAACCATAAATAGTAACAGTTGGGTTGGCATTGCCTACCATTATTTCACATTGTTGATAATGTAATTATACATGGGCATGAAAAGTGTGATATCAAATGGATAACAACATAGTGTTCAAACATATGAAAATAGTATATCTATACACATAATTATTCAATAATCAAATAATTATAGAGGGCCATGAAAGGTCTGATATCAAATGTATAACATAGTGTTCAAACATATGAAAATGGTATATCTCTACACCATAATTGTTCAATAATCAGATAATGAAACCCACGATGCACAATGAGTATTGTGAGCCTCTCTCATCATATCCTATGATGCCTATTCTTTGCAATTGAGTTCATTCCTGCATAATATAGGGCACGTTTCTTTGGGTTGTTGTGTATTTCAGGAGGAGTGATTCCAATTCCATGAATCCTCGTAGATGATGAACATGAAAAAATAGATTTCTAGAGAGGTTGTGCTTTGTCCTTAGCACTTTTCTGGAGAGGCTTTGCTTTGTCCTTGGCACTTTTCTGGAGAGGATGTGCTTTGTCCTTGGCACTTTGAACACCTTCACCCTATAACAAACAATTTGAAAAATTAACGTATGGAAGGAAATAAATATAAGGTACAGTATGATATATACAACAACATATCATTTATATGTACCTTTGGAAGAGAATGCTTCAACTCAGAGAGCTTCCATACCATGAATTTTCCCATGCACTCTTTGATGGTCTCTATGCTAGGACATGGAAAAGGCACTGTGCGGTCACCAATAATGGCCTCAACAATGCTAACTCGCACAATTTTCTAGGTGCATAAAGCTGTGGGTGGAACCATTTCTTTTGACAACATGTACAATGCCTTTGGCAACCCATTTATGCTACCTCCAAAGATCAACGTGATCACTGATCTTATAAGTGATGCCATTCAACTCTATCATCTGTTCATCAACATGATTTTGCTACAATGGAAACATCATTGACGTGAATGATAATTCAAAACATATTAAAGGATAAATAAATAAATTAGAATAGAAGTATGGAAGTGTGTTGGGTCTATTTCTGATATAGATGGTAGGCCACTTCTCTCTCGGTCCCCATGTCCATCTTTATTGCCATCTCCCCCTTGCAGGCCAGTGCTCTCCTCATCCCAATGTCCATCTTTATTACCCTCTCCCACTTGCAAGACAATGCTCTCCCCGTCCCTATGTCCATCTCTATTACCTTGTGCCACTTGTAGGCTAGTGCTCTACATCTCCCCATGTCCATCTCTATTACCCAGTCCCACTTGCAGTCCAGTGCTCTCCCTGTCCCCATGTCCATCTTTATTTCCCTGCCCCACTTGCAAGTCAGTGCTCTCCCCATCCGCATGTCAATCTCTATTAGACTCTCCCATATCAATTGCAACCACATGGCCAATTAGGTCAAGGAAAACACTTTGTTGTTCATCCTTTCCCTATAATAGCATGAATTTAAATTTCGCATCAAATTCAGTTGCATGCAACCAATTCATTGAAATAATGAAAACAAACATTAAAAAGAAGAATTGGAATTCATTGTTTCTTCTAGTTTCTCCATGTTAAGGCACCTTGAAACTTTTGACCTTGTATGCTCTTGCTCCTTCTTATCAATGTTAGAAGGTGGGTTGGGAGGAACAACATCTTGTTCTTACATGGGCACTGCTTCGTCTTTGAAATCAACAGTACCCTCTTTGAGGGAAACACTTTGTTGTTCATTTTTGCCCTGTAATAGCAACAATTGAAATGTTGGATGAAATTCAAAGGCATGCAACCAATTCATTCAAATAATCAAAAGAAACATTAAATCAAAGATTTTGAAATCATCGTTTATTTCTCATTTCTTCTTGAGAGGGTGAGAGGAAACCTTTGGCCATGTATGCTCCTTCTTCTTCTTCTTCTCAATGTTAGACGACAGGTTGGGAGGAACAACAACATCTTGTTCTTCCATTGGCAGTGCTTCGTCTTCCAAATCAACATTACCATGTTCCAGGGGAGGACTCTGTCATTCATCGTTGCCCTATAATAGCAGGAATCAAAATGTCACATCAAATTCAGATGCATGCAACCAATTCATTCAAAATAATCAAAACAAACATTAAATAGAAGATTTCAAAATCACTGTTTGTTCTTGTTTCTTCTTGTGAGGGCATAAGGAAACTTAAAACCGTATATGCTCCTTCTTCTTCTTCTTCTTCTTCTTCTCAATGTTAGACAACAGGTTGAGAGGAACAACATCATTTTGTTCTTCCATGGGAACCGTTTCATCTTCCAAATCAACAATACCCTATTTGAGGGCAACACTCTATTGTTCATCATTGACCTATACTAGCAAGAATTGAAAGCTCACATCAAATTGAGATGCATGCAACCAATTCATTGAAATAATAAAAAGAACATCAAAATAGAAGATTTCAAAATAACCATTTATTCTCGTTTCTTCTTGTGAAGGCGTGAGGAAACTTAAATCCGTAGACAAGGGGTTGGGAGGAACAACATCTTGTTGTGCTTCCATGGGCATTGCTTCATCTTCTAATACAACAAAAACCTACTCGAGGGAAACACTTCATTGTTCATCCTTGTCATGTAATAGAAAGAATTGAAATGTCACATCAAATTGAGACGCATGCAATCAATTCATTCAAATAATCAAAACAAACATTAAACAAAAGATTTTGAGATCACCGTTTGTTCTCGTTTCTTCTTGTGAGGGTGCCTTGAAACTTTTAACCGTGTACGATGCTTCTTTTAATTGTTAGATGTCGGTTTGGGAGGAACAACATCATATTCACCTTTTGTGGGCATAACTTCCTCTACCGAATGAACACTACTCTGCTGGGCGGCAAAAACCACTTCTCGACCATCACCCTGTCATGTCATGTAAGTTAATGTTAAGTGAACCTTGTATGCATCAGAACAAAAAATATGAACCAACCAAAATTCAGATTTAATAGTTCAATTTGACATTACCATTCCTTCCTTTCCCTTTCTCTCATACAATTTTAATATTTTTTGCCTTTTTTCCTCCTTCTCCTCACTAT
Source organism: Sequoiadendron giganteum (assembly GCA_007115665.2). NCBI lineage: Eukaryota > Viridiplantae > Streptophyta > Pinopsida > Cupressales > Cupressaceae > Sequoiadendron > Sequoiadendron giganteum. The sequence continues at coordinate 385,536,677 of CM021105.1, forward strand.
TGTATAACGCTATTTGCTTCTTCACCTCATCCTTTCCTTGTTGGGGAAGTTGAAGGAAGCTATGTTTCCCATGTACTTTTGACAAACACTTTTAATAACACACTTCTGCTAGAGATTTTGTCATAGATTCATTTGGTACTCCATATTTTCCACCTTCTTTTGAAGATCTACTCTTTCAATTTCTCAAGGGGAGGAGGGGGCATTTTGGTTCCCCCTCGACATAGTTCAGCCATGCTCTGGTGCCGCTAGAATAGGAAGGTGGTGATGCTAAATCCTATGCATGTTGAACAATCTCCAATCATGATATTTTCACGTACATTCTTCTACAATACAGTAATATGTGTATCTAGCATTCTCCACTTCTCTTTTGTATTCAGCAACAACTTGCACAACAAATTCGAAAAAGAAAATTGCTTAATATATTTGATATTAAAACAATCTGAATGCACAACATATACACACAACCAAATGATGCAATAATTGAGTTATTATATCTACCTTCTCGTCCACCACATCACCCCATGCTTCATTGGGTCCCTCCCTATTCTTAGGGTCTCCCTTTGCACACTCTTCGTCGTTGTCGTGGACTATGGAAATAGCATGATGGTCTTCTTGATTATCATCCTGAATCAAAGGAATGATATACTGTGAAAATCAACATATTTGTTACAAACATGATATTTTCTAACTCAAATTGTAAAGCATTTTGATTGATGCATTGGATGTAAAGGGAAATTGGAAGTTCACAATCAATTACCGAGCACATCGTTGCCTTAGCGTTGAGTGTTTTCATCAAACGAGGGGACTTCCTGTGTACCACAGTTGCTGCCCCTAATTAAAACAATCCAACTTTCTAGTCAACATCATAACCACTTATGAGAGATTAAAATTATACACTTGATCTTACCTGGACATTTGTGGAACGCGACCATCTAGAAGAAGATGTGCCACTACACACCATCTCAGGTGTGTTGAGCACCACAATGAGATTCTTCATTGTATGAAGCACTTTCCCTTTTACAACACGCATCCTTGGCTTGCTGAAAAATGTAATTGCAAGTGTTACAGATAGTTAAAGTTCCAAAATTTATTGCACAATTTGCAGTAAGAAAGCATATCTTTTTTCAATCATAAGAGGAATTTGGAACACATATTTTACTCTACCTATGACTTGTGATAAATTTTGAAGGTTCTGTTCAGAAATTATGTCTCAACTTCCAGCTTGAAGTCCTCATTTTCATGCCTTGGTGATTTTGTGTTGTTTGCAAAGTTCTGGCGGAGGCGGAACCAGGATGGAACTTGGCATTGTTCTATTTGCCTAAGTTCTGGGTCTCTGGCGGAGGTGGAACCAGGATGGAACTTGGCATTGTTCTGTTTGCCTAAGTTTCAGGTTTTGGTTCTCGTTCCTGCTCTAACTCCGCTTCCTACCATCTGTTGTTTCTCACTTCGCAGTTATGGCGGAGGCGGAACCAATTTTGGAAGTTGGCAATGTCCGTTTGCCAGGTTCCTGTCTCAGTTTATGTTCTGACTCCGAGCCCGACTCCTGCTTTTACGATCTAGTTCTTCTGGATGTTTGGATTCTACTCGGGGTGTTTTCCTCCGCCTTGTCCTAATTCTGGATTGTTGTTTCTTGCAGTTGGCGGAGGCAGAACCAGAACAGGATTGGTTCCTGATCTTGGACTTTTGGTAAAGTCATGTTTTTGTTCCTGTTCCGTCCCTGACTCCTACTCCGGTCTTTTCTGTTCCCGTCTTGGTTTGACCCCGGGTTGACTTACCCCGATCAGAACTGTCTCCGATGAGTTCCCCTTTGCCATGGGCGGACGCAGAACCGAATTGGTTTTTGAACCTGTAATTTCGGTGGAGTCATGTTTTGACTCCAATTCCATCTCCGACTCCGACTCCGACTCCGACAGTGTGAATTTTCGATGGAGTCCTATTTCAACTCCTATTCCGACTCCGACTCTGGCAGTGTTTGAAATGACTTGAAGTCTTGGTCGCGCCCGATTTCTGTTTGACCGTTTTGGTTGCTCTATCAGCTGTGATTGCTGATGGGTCTTGGACGCATGGCACCTGGTTGAATAGTGATTGGACGGATACCAAGATAGTTATTGTGGCAGTTGCATTTGTCAACGAAGGGTGGCGAGCTCAACTGTTTTGATGATGGCAGTGAATGCATGGATGGCTCATTGCAGGGAGATCTGTCAAATCCGACCAGTTGCGTGATTTGAGGATGGACTTCATTGCTCTTCTGAGTCGGTTGCATATGTATGAGAGATGTGTTATTTCTCATAAGTTAGACAAGTTGAGTTGAGTCATGAGTTGCAGAGCAAGTTTGAAGTTGCGTGCTGAAGAACAGAAGGACGTGAGTTCTTGAGGAGGGTTTTGAACTGTATGTTGTAAAGACATTGTAACAGTGAATTTGAAACTCTCTTGGTGATTGTGAGCTGAACAAAGAAGTCTGGATATTGTATGTAATCGATTCATTACTATAATACAATTGATTTGACTTTGTGTGGTGGGTTTTTTACCTAAAAGGGTTTTCCCACGTAAATACTGTGTCATCTTTATTCTGCTTATCTTTCTGGTTTCTCATTGCCATGGTTGTATGCATCTCTATAAGTTTTAGAAACTGTTAGTTTTTCATTTTTGCTTCTCTCCCTTGTAGTAAAGGTGTTAAGGGAATGTATTCCGCACTGTTGGGTCACTAGATCCACGTTCTTTTCCCTTCAGGTTCCTTTCATTACAATCTTGCTGTCTAAATAAAAAAATATTTTGCAATACATTCCTAGTGTCAGCAAAATTGTAGGTTGGAAAAGAGATGGTGTTATGAAACCTACAACCCACATAGTGTTGTAAAACACTATACAAGTAACCCACTGTGTTTTCCAACATGCAATTATTTTGTGCATTTATTTTTTAAAATCACATGAAGATACTGAAATGGAATTTATACCATAACTAATAGTTGTAAATTCTGGAGGTGCCTTTTATTACATTCATTCTATCTAAATAAGGAAATCTTTTCAAGACATTCAAACTGTTATGTGAAATTTCAGGTTGGAAAACACTAGGTGTTATAAATCCTGCAAACCACATACTACTCTAAAACCCTTTACAAGTAACAACCCTATAGGTTACTTTCCCCTCACCTTAATTTGGTATGTTTTGTGATTGTCTTGAGAATGTTTTTCTTTGTAGATAGCAATAATGAAATGAAATTGGAAAACAAAGGGCATTAATGTTGGCAGATGGTCAGTGCTCCCCTCAGGATTTGTGACATGGCTTAACCACCTCCCATGGATCCGTTAACTCTGGCGGTTGTGTTAGAAATTAATAGGTCGATCTTTTAGTGCAATGACAACCGTAGGGCCAAAAAGTGGTATCAGAGCCAAAGGTGTTGGATTCGAATCCCCTCGGGTAACATTAAGGGGGAGATTGTTGGAAGATGGTCAGTGCTCCCCTTGGGGTTCATGACATGGCTTAACCGCCTCTTGTGGATCCATTAACTCTAGTGGTTGTATCAGAAATTAATAGGTTGATCTTTTGGTACAATGACAACTATAGGGCCAAAAATTAAGAAATTTGCAACCAAATGTATCCCACACCTACAAGTCCTCCCCTTCCTCCCAAGTGTTTATATTTAAACATGCAAAATGAAACAACTGACAACCCACATTGAGTTTTCCAATCTTCCATTATTTTGTGTATTTATTTGTTTCAATCGTACGAAGAAATTCAAATACAATTTATATTGTAACTAAGAGTTATTATATGTTTTGAAGGTGAACTTCATTACATTATTACTATGTATGAAACAAAATTCTTCCAAGACATTCATATTGTCAATATAATTGCAGCTAGAGGAAACATAAAACTATCCAAATCCATGTGAGGTGTGACCAACCAATCGGGTTCTTACTATGTAATTAACCAAAGAATTTTCATTACATTAATATTGTCTATATGTGTTGATCTTGCTACCGCACGAAAATGTCAACCTCTCAATTTTGGATACAAGCATCAGATAAGATGCATGGTAGGTGGTTAAACCATATCACGAATCACACGGATAGTACTATCTGCCATGAAAAGTCTAATTTCAACACAACAAGAAACCATTCCTCCACAGGACCCATGTGAGTACTAATTAGAGATTCTCCCTTAAGGAATCTCATAGACCTCATGCTCAGCTCATTCAGAAGATTGTGCTTGTGTATTCAAGTAATGTTGGTTGAATGCATACCTTCTAGATGCATCCAGCTAGGAAAAGGTCTTGAATTTCTTGGTAAAGAGACATTAGCCAATCACATAAATTTACAATCTCTATTTGTATATTATGATATTGAATTTCCATGCCCATTTTTGTCCATACACTAAAGATGTAGTTAAAGAAGTGAGCATGATTATGATAGTTGACATAAGTGCGGTTTGACCCTTTTCTATCAATTCTTGTTAACATTTGTTTCCACAACCTGTACAAGAGACTCAATTCCTATATGCGAGAAATAATATTGCATGGAAGATATGGGTGGTAGTTGCTCAACCGAGAATAGACACATGCTTTAGCATTACGTGACATCTTGCATAGCTACATCAAAGAAATTATTAGCTTTCACATCTTCACCATACAAAGCAGAACTAAATAACACATAAGCCATTGTGTTTTCCACCCTACCAATATGTGGTGATTATTTTTTTGTTATGAAATCAACATCTATAGATGATACCATTGGAAATCTCTCAAAAAACCCACATCAAATATGCAGCCTCTTTTCTCCTTTGACCTCTAGAAGTAACCTCTACAAAAACATAACATTTCATGACAACTAGGAAACTTTGAAGCATACCTTTCCCATTTCCAAAACATGCACTTATCTCCATCATACATTGATGACACCTTTCGACATCATGGAACTCAATGGATCAGATTGTGGAAGAAGTGGTGATGTGTGTTGGAGAGAAGAGCTTGTTTTGTAAATATTGCAAATTTGATCCAAAGATGCCCAGTTATAATGAAATTTTGTCATGTTTTTATAGACGTCTTATCTAACACATGTATTGGGCATTGACGGGTTGACCTTTTCATACAATGAAAAGGCCAACAATGTTTAATTGTAGGTTGAAAAACACTGGGTGTTATTATACCTGCAAACCAAATACCATTTTAAAACCCTTCACAAGTAACATCCCAATTCCTTACTCACCCCTCAGTTGAATTTGAATTATTTTATATATCCTACACCTGCAACTCCACCCCGTGCTTCTCAAACCTTCAACTTTGAAGGTACAGAATGAAAGAACTCACAACACAATGTTTTCCAACCTCCAATTATTTTTCGCAATACATTGTCCCATCATGTGGTGTATGTATTTTTGTATGTTTTAATGCATTTTTGTATGTTATTATGCCTCTGAAATACATTCTTCTAGGGAGAATAGCCACGTCCAATTGCAGGGCAGAAGCTAATCTCCCTATAAAATATAGTAAAATCAAGCTATTATCCCTGAAAAGACATATGTCTTTGACGTAATAACATAATCAGACATGTCTTATCTCTGAAGAAGGGCAATGCATTATCATGTGTAAGCCATGTTGCAACTTGGAGATCACCTTGGGCAATTGGGACGAGGCTATTCTCCCTACAAAAACACATTTCACATGCATCATAACAGTCATCATGTTTTAAAAATCATATTTCAGAATGGAAAAAAACCCAAAAAAATGTGGCATTCAAAACCATTATTTGCAAATATCAAAAATCCCAGACGAGGTCCCATTTTCACTACCATTTTCCATGGCGACATTTTTTAGGTTGCTGGAGAGCAACGAAAATGAGTTGCAAGTGTTCGGAGGCTGAAGCAATGCGGCCATCCTCCATACAAAAAAAATTTGACAAGCACAGGCAGCCGGCTAGCTAGCAGGTATGTTTATCCGCCAACAATATATGCCATTTACCCATTCTTCCTAGGAACTGTGAAGAAATGAATGGCAATTTGTTGTGAAGATGGGTTTTCATTAATGTGAAAATAAAGGGTTTTCCTTGGGAAAAGGGGTTCTCATTTGAAATGTAAAGTTGTTTACGTGTTTTTGTGTTGAGGGATTTTAAATTTTCATTTCCTCTCGTCTACTTGTTTTGAAATTTTGTGATTTCCAAATGAAATAACTGACAACCCATTGTGGAAATGAGTGAAATAACCAACTAACATTTAGAAAAATTAGAAACCATGCAGAATATATAAGAGTTTTGTTTCATTATGCTTGAAGAATGTAATGAAGTCCACTTTCAATTCTATGAACAACTCTTTGCTATAGTCCAAATGTCATTTCACTTTCTTCATCTAATTGGAACAAAACACCCCAACAAAAAAGATGGTCAGACGAAAAAATTGCACCGAAAAAAGAATTGATGGTTAGACATCAACTCTAACCTATCGTTACATGTCTCGTCACTGGGAAAACATGTCAATGCTGGTGGGTTTTCAAAATCATATTTCAAATGGACAAAAACCCAAAAAAAATTTGGCATTCCAATCCATTATTTGCAAATATCAAAACGAGGTGCCAAGAATGTAATGAAATTGGAACATAGTAGGTACTATGAAACCTACAATGCACAGTGTTGTTATACACGGTTTGTAGTGTTGGAAAACACACTGTCCCATGTCAGTTACTTCGTTATGAAGAGTTTTTTTTTGTTATGCTGCAAGAATGTAATGAAGTCCACTTTCAAATTTTTGCACAAATCTTTGTTGTAGTCCAAATTTTATTTCACTTTCTTCATCTGATTGGAACAAATAAAATGATCACATTATTTTCAGTGTTGGAAAAAACATAGTCTACTCTCAGTTGCAAAGGGTTTTACAACACTACATTGTAGGTTTCTTAACACCTAGGGTTTTCCAACAAGCATTTTTACAAAACAGAAACAATGTCTTCAAAAGATTTTGTAATATATATAGTCTGAATGTATTGAAAATCCCTTTCAAAATTTATAAGGAATTTTAATTTGAGCAAAAAATGCATTTAAATTTCGCATGATTGAAAAAGAAAGTGCACAAAATAATTGTAATCTGGAAAACACAGTGCTGGTTTTTAGTTATTTGAATCTCCTTCTTTAAATGTAAAGGGTTGTCTCATGGTGGATTGATTGCTTCTTAACACCTACGGTTTTGCAACATGGAATGTTACAAAATAGTATGAATGTGTTCAAAATCACACCTTCCATTGTTGTGTTAAAATTTGGGATGATTGAAAAAAAAGTACAAAAAATAGTTATATTTTGGAAAACACAATGCGGTTTTTAAGATGTTTGAATCTCCTTGTTTAAATATAAGGAGTTGTCTCACAACAGGTTGCTTGCTTCTTAACACATATAGTTTTGCAACATGGAATGTTACAAAATAGTATGAATGTCTTCAAAATCACACCTTCCATTGTTGTGTTTAAATTTCAAGTATATAACAAATTGCATGCTTCATTACACACTGCATTTGTCAACCTCCACATCACAACATACCCAAGCCCTTCTGGTTTTTAAACCTGTATATCTAGGTGTGCATTATAAATAGAAAGAACACCAATTTCTTGTCGTTATTGGAAATAATGAATAAACTTGTTGAAAGTGGTGAACGTTGTGTAGTGCATGTTGGCAAACATAATTTGTTTTGAAGCCCACCTTTACTTATACCCAATCTTTGTCTCGAAATGCAGATATACAAACATATAGATGGTGTTCTATTTTATCAAACAACACATCTCTCATTTAAGGGGGACTCTATTAACCATCAATACATAGTGTGCTTCATAGTACACATTTCATTGTGTATTGCAACAATTCATGTTGGAAAACCCTAGGTGTTAAGAAACAAGCAACCCACATAGTGTTGTTAAAACCCTCTGCAACACTATTGGTTAGTACCCCTCGCCTCAATTTGGTCGATTTTCTCCTACAAATCCTCCATGTGCACTCCAACCTTCAGCTTTCAGTGTGTAGACTGAATACTCATCATGTTTTCAGCCTTCTTTCTCAAAAAAAAACACACACTCCACGTCAGTCCACCTCCAATTTTCTCGCGCTAGAAAAAAGTGAATGAAAGTGAAACTCCACGGGCAAGATAAGGAGCCTGTGTTTATCAGCCGACAGGAGGTGGGAAAACTGACCTGACGGTGCTGTTAACTCCTACCTACCATTTCCTGGACATTTGATCCCGTTTGCCGGTTTCATCACTTTTTCTTTCCATATATGTTGTTATGTATGTTTTTATTTATGGTTTTATTCATTTTTTATATGTACATAGGTGCATCATTTTGGCATAAGCGTCTGCACAATTCACAACACATTGTGTTTCTAAACCTCCAAAATGGCAACAAGGAAAACTCATATTTGTAAAGAGGCTTCTACATTGCAAAAGATATTTTATTTTCAAAACTTTTGCATTATGTTATAGAACAACAATTCCATTACAAAATTTGGGAAGCCTAATGGCCATTTCTATGTTATTATGGCCTCATCTTTGCGGTTTGTATGGTATATTATACTGACTAAAAATAATTATTCCTTATTCACAACCTTATAAAACCCAACTATGCAACAATGCTTCACAACTAAACAAAGGTACATGATTTAAAAGGAGAATTACTCTAATGTAAAATCATAAATATTATGTTTTTTTGAAATATATCTAATCTAATTACCAAGGATCTAAAAGTTCCTGTTCTATTTTGGGAGATAAATTCAATACTGATGTAGTGTTGCAAAAATCATCCTAAAATTAACACAAACCAATTATGAGAAGGATAATTCAAAGGATGCAGTATCACCCTTCACTGATGCTTTAAACATTTCCCATGCAACACTCACACTTCAACAAGGAAACATGATTCGCGTAAAATTTCAGGATATAATACACACACAATAATGTAACATTTATTTTATTTAAATTAAAGTGAAAATTGTTTGCATTCCCCACAATAAGCATCCCATCCATATATAAATCAGAACTTCTAAATGAAAAATAAATTTTGGAAATTTAACTGTCCAGTACAATTGCAATTCAAGCTATGATAGCTAGAATCACTTGTATTTAGTGCAGAAGCTTCACGTCTCCTAAAGTGTCCTTCTCAATCCACTTGCCCTTGTTTTGTTCAATTTTGTTTCCTTGCCTATATCAACCACTTGGAAGAAAGACAAGTGTTAGCGATAGATTAAATTAGAAAATTAAATACTTTTTGTGCTACAAAGAATTGACTTCATTCCAAACTTCACCAATATTGGATTATATGTTTTGTTGACTGCAACATGCCAACTTGTACACAAAATAAACAAACATATTAATCTATACAATGGGAATTTAATTTCCAATTTAACCTATCGCTAACACCAGTATATATATCATCAATTATATCTGCCATTTTACAATTCTATTGGAATTGTGAAGCATTGAATGTTCATTCAGATATATCTCAAACTCATCTCTGCTGGCATATGAAAGATGTCGTCACTTGCATAATCAATAAGAGAAGACAAGACACACAAGAAAGATATGACGCACCACTGTCAAACTTTTGTTTATTTCATTACTTGTATAGATAACTGAAAAAATACAAATTATTGCAAGACACATTGGTTGTAGAGCATAGTGTGCATAAGCTATTCAAGAATAAAGGTTAAGAATTCAATGAAAACCTTGGTGATCACCTTGATTGACCAAAAAATAGCAGGTGATCACACTGGTTAAATATGATAATACACAATATAATTACACGTTGGATAACACTCTATGTTTCAATCTCCATGCTCAAACCTAAAGGGTGGAGAGCACAGAGAGGATTTGCACATGGGGAAGCCACAAAACTTACCAAATTGAGGTGAGGGTGAGTAAGCAATTGGGTTGGTATTTGTAAACGGTTTTAGAATAGTATGTGGGTTGCAGCTTGTATTACACCCAACGTTTCCCAACCTGGAATTTTAGAAAATAGTAAGAATGTATTCAAGACCTTTTGTGATCAATGCAATAACAACCCAATTGGTTTGACACCCCTCAAGTCGATTTCATTACACACCCAGTCTTTTCCAACATGCAATTATATATAGATAGTAAGAACGTAATGAAAAAGTTTTGTTTAGTACACAGTAAGAATGTAATGGGACACAGCTAATCTCTGCACAAAACACACCTATGTACATACAAAAATGAATGAAACCATACATAGAAACATACATAACATGACAAGACGTCGTAGTGCGGGGCCCAACAAATGGGGTATAAAAGTGACGAAACTGGCAGATGAGACCAAACGTCCAGGAAATGGTAGGTAGGAGTTAACAACGTCGTCAGGTCAGTTTTCCCACCTCTTGTCGGCTGATAAAACTAGGCCTTGTGGCTTGCGCAAGCACGGGGAGGAGCTATAGGTGGGGAATACAAAAAACATACCAAATTGAGGTGAGGGGTGACTAAGCAATTGGGTTGCTACTTGTAAAGGGTTTTAGAATGGTATGTGGGTTGCAGGTTTTATAACACCCATTGTTTTCCATCCAGGAATTTTAGAAAACATTAAGAATACAGTAATCAAATCCTTTTCTGATTAATGCAGTAACAACCCAATTGGTTTGTGACCTCTCACCTCAATTTGATTACACACTCAATGTTTTCCAACATGAAGTTATATATAGACCGTATGAACATAATGAAAAAGATTCAAATGTTTAGTACACAATAAGAATTTAATGAAGATTACGTTCAAAATCTATGCAAACCACATTGAATGAGATAGATAAATGATAATGTATTGAGTGAAGAGATTCTCCCTACTATTCAAAATTTGAGGAAGGTGCATGTGCAATATGCACAATCAGAAAATGGAAATACAAAACTCGACCATCAGGTAGTACATAGTATGTAATCGAAAAGGAATTTTCTCTAAAAAAACTTGAAAAGAAGAAAACCAAAGTGAATGAGATAGATAATATATTGACTGAAGAGATTGTTCCTCCTCTTCAAAAGTTGGTAAATGAGCATGTGCACTATGTGAAATGGGAAAATGGCAACGCAGAACCAGAGGCAACAAGTAGTAGAATGCATGGAATGAAAAATAAATCTTCTCTAAAAGCACTTGAAAAGAAGCAGAGCGGTATGAGTGAGATACATAATGTACTAACTGAAAAGATCCTGCATGCTCTTGAGAGGTCAAGGAAGGTGCATTTGTAGTATAAGCAAAGGGAAAATTCCAATGCACAAGTGGACAAACTGAAGAGGTTTTGTATCGCATGAAAATCTGTGCAGGCAAAGAAATTCAGAGATGTTGCTATGGATGGAGTTGAACAAGTAAATTCTATCATGAATAACTTCTACAACATAGTATATTTTCCACTATGAATTGTAACAACTATTTTATTTATTAGTTTTGAAGCTTCATAAGTCTCACTTGTCAGACTAATAAGTTGTAACATTCCTGTGACACATTGCACAAAATTGTCTTGTCCATCAAAACTTTTTCTCGAACTTCCCTAACGTATTATCCTTTACAAAAATAGTACATAGGAATTTGAACATTTCTACTCTTCAAGTGACTTTTAATGCATTCCACTCAATTATGAACACACATTTGATAACCCCACTTTTCCAATTTCAATTCAATGAGATAAAAGAGGAGTTAGCCAAACTATGGTCAACATTGATTGGAAGTGCATTAAGAATTGCACTTCAAGCAGAAGATTATTCAAATTCATTTTGTACTCTCTCTAAAAAGGACAATAATGTTAGGGAATTTCTTGAAAAATATTTTATGGACAAGATAACTTAGGTGCTCTGTGTCCTAGGAAAATTATAAGTTTTTAGTTTCACATAATTAAATGTAGACATCATAAGTCTAATGAAAACATTTAGTTTTGTAGACAATAAGTGTGTAGTGAAGTCCATTGACCTTCACAATTTAAAGCAACTCTTACTTACACTAAAAGTTGGATTTCAATTTCCTCATATGATTTTAAAAATAAATGAAGAATATAATTTAGAACAAATTAAATTCTTGCACTAACACTATGTTCTCCAACAATGCATAGTATATATATATGTTGCCAACAAATAAAATGATCATAAAAAATTTACTGACATAGGATAGTGAGTTTTCTAAATAATATTTTTGACACGGGACAAAGAGTTTTCTAAATAGAATTTTTTTTATCTCCAAAATACTCGAACAAATATTTTCATAACGAACTAACTGGCATGCAACAATGTGTTTTCCAACACTCCAAATAATGCGAGCATTTTATTTGTTCCAATCAGATGAGAAAATGGAAATGCCATATTTACATAACCAAAGAGTTGTTCTAAAATATGAAGGTGGACTTCATTAAATTTTTTGGAGCGTACGAAACAAAAAAAGTTCATGAGGGAATAAGTGAGAGGAGACGGTGTGTTTTCCAACTCTGAAAATAATGTGAGCATTTTATTTGTTCCAATTAGATGAAGAAAGCAAAATGACATTTTGACTGTAGCAATGAGTTATTCAAAAACTTAAAAGTGGTCTTCATTACATTCTTCAAGCATAACAAAATAAAACTTTTCATAATGAACTAACTGACATGGGACAGTGTGTTTTCCAACACTGCAAATGATGGGAGCATTTTATTTGTTCCAATCAAAAAGGGAAATTCCATATTTACGTCACCAAACAATTGTTCTAAAAGATCAAGGTGGAATTCATTATATTTTTGGAGCATACAAAACCAACATTTTTCATGAGGGGATAACTGAGATGAGACAGTGTGTTTTCCAACACTACAAACAATGTGAGCATTTTATTTCTGTTTATTTTTTCTCTTCTGATTGGTACAATCAAAATGGAATTTCACTTTCCTCATCTCATTCAACCAAATAAAATGCTCGCATTATTTGTAGTTGGAAAACACATTGTCTCCATATAAGGTGTTAATAAACAATCAACCCATATAGTGTTGTAAAACCCTCTGCAACTTAGAGGAGACAGTGTGTTTTCCAACTCTGCAAATAATGCGAGTATTTTATTTGTTCCAATTAGATGAAGAAAGAAAAATGACATTTTAACTGTAGCAACAAGTTATTCAAAAACTTCAAAGTGGTCTTCATTACATTCTTCGAGCATAACGAAACAAAACTTTTCATAACGAACTAATTGACATGGGACAATGTGTTTTCCAACACTGCAAATGATGGGAGAATTTTATTTGTTCCAATCAGATGAAATAAAGGAAATGCTATATTTACATCACCAAACAATTGTTCTAAAAGATTAAGGTGGACTTCATTACATTTTTTGAGTGTACAAAACCAACACTTTTCATGAGGGAATAAATGAGACGAGACAGTGTGTTTTCCAACACTGCAAACAATGTGAGCATTTTATTTCTGTATATTTTTTTCTTCTGATTGGTACAGTCAAAACGACATTTCACTTTCTTCATCTCATTTGACCAAATAAAATTCTCACATTATTTGGAATTGGAAAACACACCATCTCCATATAGGGTGTTAAGAAACAAGCAACCCATATAGTGTTGTAAAACCCTCTGCAACTGAGAGGAGATAGTGTGTTTTCCAAATTTGCAAATAAGGCGAGCAATTTATTTGTTCCAATCAAATCAAAAAAGATAAATGACATTTGGACTGTAGCAAAGAGTTGTTCAAAAATTTGAAACTGGACTTCATTACATTCTTGGAGCATAACGAAACAAAACTCTTCATAACGAAGTAACTAAGATGGGAGTGTGTTTTCCAACACTGCAAATAATGTATAACAACATTGTGCCTTGCAGGTTTCATAATACCTATTTTCTTCCAATTTCATTACATTCTTGACACCTCATTTTTCTATTTGCAAATAATGTTTTCAAATGCCAAGATTTTTTGGGTTTTTGTCCATTATGAAATATGATTTTGAAAACTCACGTACGTTGACTCATTTTCTTGGTTATGGGATAGGCCACTGCAGGTTGGAGTTAACGCCTGACAATGAAGCCTTTCCATCGGTGTGATTTGTCCATCCGACCTTCTTTTCCGTCAGGGCATTTTGTTCCAATCAGATGAAGAAAGTGAAATGGCATTTGGACTGTAGCAAAGAGTTGCTCAAAAAGTTGAAAGTGGACTTCATTACATTCTTCGAGCATAACGAAACAAAACTCTTCATAACAAACTGACATGGAACATAGTATTTTCCAACACTGCAAGTAATGTATAACAACACTGTGCCTTGTAGGTTTCATAATACCTATTGTTTTCCAATTTCATTACATTCTTACTATCTAATTCACAAAAGCTTCTCAAGACAATCACAAAACATACCAAATTGAGGTTAGGGGTGAGTAACCAATTGGGTTGTTACTTCTAAAGGATTTTAGAATAGTAAGGGTTTTAGGAGACAATGTGTTTTCCAAAATGACAGTGTAGAAAATGGTGGAAAAAATGGGATCTTGTTTAGGCTTTTTGCTATTTGCAAATTATGATTTCCAATTCCACATTTTTGGTTTTTCTGTCCATTTCGAATAAGAATGTGAACAATGGCGAGGTTTATGTAAGGAAACTCAGGTGCGGAAACAGCTTCCTCCAGTAATCTCTTAAGGAACGTATGGTGCAAATTCGTTTTAAACCCTTACAATTTCAGATTCGTTAATCTACTTAACAATGATATTGCAGCAATATACCATACATACAGAAAATAAAGAATGACACAATGATTTACCCTGGGGAAAACCTTTCGGTAAAAAACCCCAGCACTCCAAAACCTACACAATGTATTATCTTCAACACAACGGTTACAACACACTTGCAATGCAAGTTCTTTCAGGAGATTTCCAACACTTGAAGACAAAATGCGTCAGCATCAAAACGTTCCAACAATACACTCACATCACACATCTTTGCAACCCTAAAAAACGCTTATATCATGTGCTTCCCTTTTTAGGGCAACTTCCGAAGATAACTGTATTAGGGTTTTACCATTCTCCGAGAAAATAGGAACCCAAAAAAAATTTATTAGGGTTTTACCATTCTCCGAGAAAATAGGAACCCGAACCCCACTATCGTGGAAGAGTGTATAGTACTCAACTTTATCAGTTGCCACATGTCTTCACCCGTCATTGAATCTTCCAAACATAGCTCTTACGTGTCATAGGAATCCGTCATAACCGTTTCAGCCATAATCTCCTTACACACAATTCAAGATGCCGACACATCAAGTGGAGTGACACATCAACATGCCAACTAGACATGTACACTCACACTTAATTACATTATTTGCAAGAAATATATTTTACAAAACAAATAATAAGAATAGGAATTATCCAAGGTTGAGACACCTTATTCCTAACAGTTTAGGGCTTTATGTGGTTTTCAAAATATATCATTTCATTGTAGAACCCATGTTGCATTTTCCAACCTCGTAATATATTCTACATGGTTTCTAGTTTCTAAAAAAGCTATTCACTTATTTCAATCATATTTCCATAATGGGTTGTCATTTATTTCATTTGGCAATGGCAAAATTCCTAAACCAACATACGAGAGGAAACCAAAACTCAAAAAAACCCTCGACACAAAAAAAAATTAACAGACTTGCATTTCAAATAAAAACCCATTTTCCCAACGAAAACCCTACAACGTTCAAAATAAGAATGTGAACAATGGTGACGTTTTGAGCTTTATGTAGTTTTCAAAATATATCATTTCATTGCAGAACCACGTTGCATTTTCCAACCTTGTAATATATTTTGCATGGTTTCTGGTTTCTGTAAACGTTATTCTGTTATTTCACTCATATTTCCACAATGGGTTGTCAGTTATTTCATTTGGCAAGCGCAAAATTTCCCTGAAACCAGCAGATGAGAGGAAACGGAAATTAATAAATCCTCAACAGAAAAACACATAAACAGTTTTGCATTTCAAAAGAAAACCCCATTTCCCAAGGAAAATCCTTTGCTTTCACGTCAATGAAAACCCATCTTTGTAACGAATAGTTGTTCATTTCTTCACAGTTCCTAGGTAAAATGGCATATATTTTTTAGTGGCTATACATACTTGCTAGGTAGTTGACTACCCACGCCTATCAAATGTGTTTTCAATTCAAGGGTGGTCGCATTGCTTCGGCCTCCAAATGTGTGCAACTCCTTTCCATTCCTCTCCAGTAACCTGCAAAACGTCGCTATGGAAAATGGCAGTGAAAATGGGACCTCGTCTAAGCTTTTTGATATTTACAAATAATGGTTTCAAATGCCCCATTTTTTTGGGTTTTTGTACCAGCGCTAACACGTTTTCCTGGCGACAAGATAGGCGATGACAGGGCGAAGTTAACATCCGACCATCAAGTCTTTTCATCAGTGCGATTTGTCCGTCCGGCCACCTTTTCCGTCGAGGCCTTTTTGTCCAGTGCGTCGGATGGGGGATGGGAGGTACGATATCATGTTACATACATAGGTGTTTTTTGGTCTACAAGTTAGCTTTTTCCAAGTATGCATACAAATAATGCATATATATCTAATAAACATAGATAGAATGTATACAAATTAACTTTTGCCACGTCATTATACTTTTTTTACATTAGAAATTGTAAAAGCATTAAAATGGGTGACAACTTGACGGAACGAAGAGTCACATCATATTTATCGCCCGTCCATCAAATCTGGTAGTATTTTATATTGGAATTTGATAATGCATTAAAATGGGCGTCAACTTTAAACTTTGTGGGAATCTCTTTTCCTCATCTTGTCCATTAAGGCATCATGCATTGGAGTTTAGTAAAGCGAATTGCGCTCTCCAACGCAGAGAGAGAAGTAAGAAAACATGGAGCTTTCTGCAGACGAGTTGGAAGCAAGATGGAAGAGCCTTCAAGCTCCACATGATTTCGATAAACAAGGCCTCCTGGAGTGGCACACAAGAAACTACCAGTGGGTCAAGTATATAGAATACCGTTCGCCGACAGTAATTCAGACAGCCTCCATTAACGAGAACCAAATCCCCTGCATAGCGCCAACAGTGCAAAGCCTGCAACAGATTCGAGCAAAGGAGCTTCAAATTGGCCACCATCATGAAGGTCGTGTTTTGTTTGGAACGTTGTGTGCGGAGGCGCACAGGATGGTTGCCATCACCACAGTTTTGGAAGACGAATACGGAAATGGGGTTCAACTTTCCATATATAACTTCCCACTTTCGATTTGGAGGACTGCAGATGTGCGCAGGATTTACCCAAAAGGCGCCAGGGTTGCAGTGAAAGAGCCCTTCTTCAAGCGAGCCCACGACGGTCTTCTCACGGTATGTGTTGATAACCCTGATAACATAGAGTTTATTGCTGTGCCTGAAGAGGATATTTTATTTGTGGACCTGCTTGAAGGAGACAAATGCTTCAGAGATAACAAGTGGGAAGGCGCCATAGAATTTTACTCCGCTTTCATAGAAATGGTTCTTTTTTGGCCGAAAATTCGGTCCAGTCATACTTTGGGCTCTCCAATTTATATTCGGCAGGATGTAAAGGAGGCCCTTTTGTATTCTTATTCTAATCGTGCGGAGGCGAGATTGATGGTCAAAGAATTTCGCAAGGCTGTGGAGGATTGTGACAAAGCACTAGATCTGGATTCTCAGCACCTCAAATCCCTGTGCCGCAAGGGGCGGGCTCTGTACGCACTTGGCGAGTACAATTTGGCATGTGAGTGCTTTGAGAGAGCTCTACAGCAATCCCCGAAGGCCGGGGACATTGAATTTCTGTATCAGAAGTCCAAGAAATTTAATGACCAAAACAGAACAGGTATGTTCGATCTCTCTACATATTTTTCGAAAGGATGCAGGCCACAAGATGTTCCTGAGGTGAGCAATTATATTGGTCCAGTTGTCATCAAGAGATCATCAGCCAAGTCTTCAGTGCACGGGCTAGGATTATTTGCTACAAAGAGCGTAGATATTGGAGATATTCTCGTTGTGGACAATAGCATTGCATTTCAGTGCATAGAGTCCACAGAGCCAAGAAGCCTCGGTTCTCTCAGTATTCTCGAGGTTTCAGTGGATGAAGTTAGGGAAGATCTGAAGGCTAAGGTTCTTTCTTCTGCAACGTCATCGCCCAGGATACTGCAGCAGTTAAAGTGCCTTGCTCAAGAAGAAACGAAAGTTCCCCCCATGGACTTGTTTCGCATAAACAACAACAGCTGGAGAAAAGAGACTTTTGCTCAAGACGAAACGGAATTTCCCTCCAAGGATATGTTTCGCATTAATGACAAGAGCTGGAAGAACTATGATGTCTACAGGAGAAAAGAGACTTCTGCTTTGGACGAGGACGAAGTCATGAAGATAATGGAGAGCGTGACATGCAACATACAGCATTTTGGCGGACGAGACATCAAACGATATGGATTGTGGATTCTTCCGTATTTCATAAATCATTCCTGTTTTCCCAACTCCAATTGCATGGTTGTGGGAGAAGCCATGTTTATTATAGCGGGAAGAAGTATTGCTGCTGGAGAAGAAATAACAATCTCTTACTTTTTCAATCTCGTACCACTCAAGGAGCGGGAGATGATATGCAGTCTGAAAGGGTTTCGCTGCGAGTGTAAGCGGTGTGTCTTAGAGCGAAGCTTACCGGCCGCCCAAGCACGGGCCCTTGAGAAACTGGCGCAATCCATTCGATGCAATGTAAACGAGTCCAACTGTGACCCTACTCTCCAGCTTAAGTTCATGTCTAAGAATGTTGTGGATTTGGATAAGACCTTGAGCACCCTGAGACCTGAAGAAAAGAAACTGATACGAGCTTCCTTTCAGTTTGTCTACTCTAATATTCTTCTCTTTCCTCAGCAGCATTGTTTTAATGTTGATGTAGCTCTGCCTTCATTAGGAGAATTAGTTGAAGCTTGCCAAAATGCATCGCCAGGCAATTCCATGTCCTTTTCATTGTGTGCGAATGTCTATGGGGAAGGCCATGGTGAAGGACGTGCTGTGCCTCAGGAGGCAGACGGAGTGTGCTCTGCAATGATAGGCAAACAGAAACGGCGCCTTGTCTTGTCTCTGTACAAGTGCGCTGCTAGAAGGGTGTTTGAGCCCAGCTTAACTGACATCCGCTCCAGAAAAGTTCTTCAACATATATTTGCTTTGTTGTACCCACCTTCTTGAGCGAGATGTCTCTGCAGGTAATATATATTGAGTTATCAGTAATAGATCTTGAAGAGATTTTGAAGCTCTGATGCTTTTAGCTTCTTGTATAGATTATGTAATTTAAAATCTAATACTTTGTAATTTCTTTTAAAGAGTGAATTAACTTCATAGGTTATCTTCACGTGAGAAGTCTGAGTCTTTGTGCTCCACCAATTAGTGCTATCATCCAATTTGCCGTGATGAAATCCTAAAATTCATCGATGATTGCAAAGCTAACCATCAAACAAAACGCCTTGCTCCCCAGTTCCCTGAAACTCAACGCTATGGATGTAATCTTTTGTCTAAAGGTGGTCATAAGCAAACCAAACGTGATTTCATTACTTTCTTTCTGTAGGTAGGAAGCTAGTGAGTTTTTCACAATTAAAAATATTTCTTCAAAGAAAAGGAACATTTTTATAGAAAAGATAAAGTTATTATATGCCTGCCACATTTCTTTAAAGTTAAAGTTATTACATGTCTGCAATTTAAATCTTTTACAATTAAAAATAGTTCTTCAAAGAAAAGGAACATTTTTATAGAAAAGCTAAAGTTATTATATGTCTGTCACATTTCTTTAAATTTATACATATTTTTTAAAAATATATTGTTTGAATAATTTTTAAAAAAAAGATACGGGCTGTTGGGCTGGGGGGACAATTCTTTTATATAAAAAATAAAAAATAAATAAAATATTTATTTAGAATATGTTGGATAATCTGTCAAATGTATAAAAATTATTTATATATAATTAGTATATTTATTTTTAAAAAAACTATTTAGAATATGCGAAGAAGTCTATTTCATTTATATGTAATAAATTGATTGAAAAATAGACATTTCTTTATATTTTCTACATTTTTTTTAAAAGATAGATATATTAGTTTTATTTTATTTTAGAATCAATAAAAATCAATTTTATTTTATTTATATAAAAGTTATTTTAGTATTTTTAAAAATATGTCAAATTTTTAATAGTTTTTGTTAACATCTTCATATTATTACATTTCATCTTTTCTTTCCAATATAATTATACTTCTCTACATAATTAATAATATTTAAATATTTTTTAATAAACAACCATAAAAATTATTTGATAAAAAATTCATGAAAACTTTACTTGAGCTTCTTACTTCCCATAACACGGACATCCATTACATTATTAGGTCAAGTTTCATTCTTAATGTAATGGCTTGCCATTTCATTATCACATTAAAATTATTTCTAAGATATTGAATAAAGAAAATGCTTTCCCATATAATAATGATGGAGAGATCATTGCTTTTGATTAACTTCACATCAACCTATTGATATTTTATTAAACCCCTTCTACTATGGGTATGCAAGGGATCATGTAGCATTTTAAATTAAAAAATAAATAGTGGCTTTTAAAAGTTGACATAAATGGATCATGTATCATTTTATAATTTTAGAGATGTTTTAAATAGAGTATTCTTAATAAAAGTTCACATTTGATATATAATTTATTATAAGATAAGTTATTATTTTTTAATAATTTTAATTTAATTTTTAATTTACATTTTTAAATTTTACTTTTTATTATAGTTGTCATATTAAAATTAATTTAAAATTGTATATGTGATTTTTATTCTTAATTTCATAAATCTAATCTAATTATAATATGAAGTCAGTTTATGGTTAATTAGACATGGTCAATTGATTCAAGCAAGAAGTATTTCAATTTGAATATCAGCACATTATATAAAAGAATAGAGCCTTAGTTCATCTCAAATAATCAATGGTGTTGGTGTATTATCATGCTTCACCTAAGATAATTATATATCTTACATGTAACATTACACATATTTATTAATTTAGGATAATAGGATGTTTTATTTTCCCTCATATAACTAGCTAATAATGGCATGCATCACCTTCTTTGAGGGCTTCAAGTGTTACCACTCTTATCAATTCTTGATTGATAAAATTTAGGTGGCTAATTCATAGATATTAGGTTGTAGGTTATTTTCTTTATCAAAAATTATAGCATGGTATCAAAGCCATGATGTTTAAGGGTTAGTCCAAATTTTAATATTTTGGGTGCATTAAGCATAGGATATTTTTTGGGTGCATAAGGCATAGGATATTTTTTGGGTGAGGCTTATTTTTTGTGAATGGGAGAGTTCTTTGACCTCACCATTATATCAAAAAGGCTTCAAAACTTTACATTAATACTTTTATGAATCTAGCACTTAGTGGTTGAATAACCTATTTTTTACTTTCTATCTTTCTGGTCATCCCTTGCAAATAACATGTTTTTCAAATCACCTTAATTAATTAAAATATTTCCATTATATTTGAGAGAGTCCAAAACTAGAAGATCACCTATCATTTATCAAAATCAAGCCAAGTGATCACATTTTTTGACAAAATTTATTAGGAAGGTCATATGACACTATTGATAATGCATTACATTATATTTTTTCAAAAAATTAGAGGGTGACTAATGCTCTACTACCACTTAACATATTTTTCATTACCACTAGCTCCTATCACTCCTAGTACCACTACTCATCAAAGCCGCTATCCTCTGACCACACACTACTACTAATAGCCAAGGTATCTACAAATGTTTGGAAAATATTATAACATCACTTTAAATTTTATCAAGGATAATTGTGCTCCACACATAGTTAATTCCATAGTGTACATGTAATATTTATTACACCTAGATTATCATGTCATTTTCATCCTTGAACAAATGAAATATCCTACCACCTCAAGAAACATGAAAAATTAACATAGCATGCAATGTTGATAGTGCATTCTATATTCTAGTGGTATGTTTCAATTTAAGTCTACCACATAATCATGTCACCCTATCATATTGCATAGTTAGTGTGCCCTTTAGGAGAAAATCTACCCCTCTCCATTGCATTTTTGAATTAAATGCTCAAATTTAGGAAACTATAAATTTCTCATCTAATGTATGATTATGGTAATTTTCTTTACTTTGGTTTTCCTCATAGGCTACATAGTGGAAATCTTTGTCTATATAGTAAATTTTAATTTTTCATAAATATATTTTCTCAAAAATAAGCCCATACATTTCACATTAAGATTCATTTTATAGTGTACTTTCTAAAAGTTGAGAATGTTGTATACCATATATGCATTGGTGCACTTTATTTATTTAGATCTCATTATGATACTATAATCTCAAATTTTACCACATTTAGCAACTATTTAATATTTTGGAAACTTTAAATAAGCATATAAACATGCTAATTATAATTTTCCATAGTTTTACTTGTCTTTGGTGGGTTCTACAAATCAATAATGGGAATATTGTAATAAGAACTAACATAAAGTTCCATTCTAGAGGGTTGCAATCATGTTATGAAGTATTTATGTTCACTTATGTTCTCATGCTAGATTCAAGAGAACTATTTATCTTGGAAAGAAGAGACCAAGAATCACTACCTCAACTACAGTCTATTACCATATCATCTTGGAATTATTTTTGTGCTAGTTGATTTTTAATAAAAGCATGCATGGTCCAAATATAATGGCATAATATATGAACTAATATGTTTAATTTTTAAGGATATTGTACATTGCATAGAGTGAGCTATGTGCCCTTTGATTGTCATGACTATAATAAAGGATTTGTATGAATATATTAAACCTCTATCTATCTGTATTATGTTCCTTATATAACATTTTTCATGTGGATAATATTTAAACAATAATTCATCATCCTCTTGGTGCCCCACCTACAATCATTCGTACTCATACTGTGAAAAGTATGAGTAGATCATGGCTTGAGTAGCATAGCCATCTTAACCATTAAGTTAGAGTTTATGCACTAAGATTGCAAAGTCTCTCGGTATTTCTATAAAGTTCAAAATTGCCTCTCTAAGTTTATCCAATGAATTTTTTCAACATGACCATTAATATCTACCAAATTCACCTTAATAGGATCCTTTCTTGATAGATCAGTCTATTTGTTGGATCCAATCTATTTGATCTAGAGGACACTATTGAGAACCTATTTTTATTATTTAATGATAAAATACTCCAATAGTTACATCATCATTATTATCACTTGTTATATCTCATCCTACATGCATTCCTTTGAAATTTCACATTATATAATTATACTTGAGACTCCCACTAAAATATTGATCTATCACCCTTCACCATCACAAAGACTGGTGAATATGTTCCCAATTTCATAAACTTGTTTTTTCCTCATTCATATTCCTTCATGGACTAGAATAACCTTTTTCATGCACTTATGACCATATATAGATTGGAAAGGGAAGAAACATTATTTGATAAAATCAAATCATCGTCAATGTTTAAAGTCAACCATATATTTCTAGTGCAAGAGGGAACACATTTTAAGGATTACCTAACATCACCCTTGAAACTCTTTCTCTCTTGGGGGGTTTCTCCTTCTCATTATTTGGGCATTTATCCTTTTATATGAGTATCAAAAATAGTTGTGTTATTATGACCTATTTTTGTTCCTCCTAAGACACACTTAAGGGGGTTGTTGGTGTAATATAACTTTTCACCTAGGACAATACTATTTCTCACATGTAATATTGCACATATTTATCAAGTTTACTTAAGGAAATATATATTTGTTTGTGCCTAAAAATATAATAAAGACATATGAAACCTTTTATTTGAGCTCATCAAGTACTATCACTCCCTCATCAATTATTGATTGATGGAAGTTAGATGTCGTATCTACCTAATCAAGGACCATCTTTGTTTCACTTGACTAAGTTTTAACTCATCTATTAATTGAGATTTAACTCATGACCTCTTAGACATGTGATAAACTAACTCACTCATCCTAGAGTCTTATATATTTGAAGTCTATCAATTGTATTATGGCCTAATCAATTCAACTTATTCATGCTTAATTAATTAATATAGAATAACATTATTCTATTTCTATTTTATAAATAATTTATAGAAATTATGTCTTAGGTTATTTTTCATCATAAAATATAACATACAAGAGATAACATGTTTTCTTACATAGCATTTTAAGAGCATTACATTAATATCTATAATCATATGGGTTGATCTAGGACATTATAATTTACTTGGCATGTCTATGAACTTGTCAAATTTCTTTAATATATCAAAGGGACTAATTAAGGTACATGTTGGGAGTCTAGTTAACTTTCCTTCACTAGCACACCAAGTTCTAATGTTGCTTTTAAGCGTCGCCATAATTATATAGATAGAGGTGAATATAATTTGAAGAGTTAAGACCTCAAGTTCAATACCACATAGGAGGTTCAATGCCACAAAAATAGACCCAATGGTTGTAAGTTTCCCAACATAGGACTACAAGCATAGGACTAAACCATGATAGAGAAGAATTCATGATCTAGTTTGTGAAGATTAGATAACAAAAAGTATGATTTAAATAAAAAAAAGTAACTCATGTGTATTTCCACTTCTCTCATTATGAACTTTTGAAATAACATCTTTAGAAATGTTAATCTCTATCCATGTCGTTGTAATATTGTTTATTTTATCTTAATTTCCTTGCTTTCTTCTAGGACTTAGAGGTCTTTTCACATCAATAACAAGTTCAAAGCAATATGTAAGTGTTAGGAAAATCTCCATATAAGATAACCAATCATTATATATATAATGTCCAACATTTAGGAACAATTCTAGAGTCCATTTCCAATAAATCTCCTTTTTAAAATAAGAGCAAGTAATGGTCTTAAAAAGACATCAATCACAAAAAATATTATTTTCACCTATGTGATGATCCGATAAATAAACCCAATCAAAGAAATATGATCCTATCAAATAAATATTATGTCATAAGAATGCCCTAATAAATTAATAAACATTTTTCTTCACTCAATTCTAAAAAAGAGAGCCAAAGACTCTAAGATAGCTTTAGCATCCATGATTTACCCCATAGATGTGGAAGTAATATTATATGGGATTTGATTTACTACCCTTAGTTTCAAAGAATATTTTTGTCCACTCCCTCTTTATATTCTAGTACACTAAACAAAATTATTCTCAACTTACCTAAAATAAAAAAATGGCAAATAACAAAGATATTTAACAAAATAAATTATCTTTAAAATGTATTTGTTCCGTCATTTTTTGTATTAGTTTATGTGTAGTAAAAGAACCTATATATATTTAACATCAATTTCTTAGAGAACAATAAATATTGAAGAAAGACTTAAACATCCAATTATTTGAATCCTTGACCCATTATTTAAAATATTTTATATAAATAAACCATTCTTTGAACCCATAAAAATTTATTAACATATACATCAACTAACTACAATATAAAGAATAATACTTCTAATGTAATGACTCACATTTATTTAAAAGAAAATAATACTTTAACGATATTTTAGTGTATATAAAATTAACTTTTCTATAAAGAATAATACTTTTAAACCGATGACTCACATTTATTTAAAAGTGAATAATACTTTAACTTTATTCTAATGTATATAAAATTAACTTTTGCCACGTCATTATACATTTACATTAGAAATTGTAAAAGCATTAAAAAGGTGACAACTTGAAGAATCGAAGTGAGCCTCATATTGATCGTCCGTACATCATATTTGTTCGTATTTAACAGCGCAAATTGTAGAAGCATTAAAATGGGTGGCAACTTTAAACACGGCTGGAACACGCTAGGAATCTCTTATCCTTTATCTTGTCCATTAAGGCATCATGCATTTAAGTAAAGGGAATTGCACAGTCGAATGCACAGAAATTAAGCAAATATGGATCTTTCCTCAGACGAGCTGCAAACAAGATGGAAGGGCCTTCAAGCTTCACATGATTTTGATAAACAAGGCATCGTTGAACGGCACACAAGAAACTACCAGTGGATCAAGTATGTAGAATCCCGTTCCCCAACAGTAATTCGGACAGCTTCAACTAGCGAGTATCAAATCCCCTACGTAGTGCCAGCAGCGCAAAGCCTGAAAAAGATTCCAGCAAAGAAGCTTCAAATTGGCCACCATCATGAGGGCCGTGTTTTGTTTGGAAAGTTGTGTGCGGAGGCGCACAGGATGGTTGCCATCACCACAGTCTTGGAAGACGAATGCGGAAATGGGGTTCAACTTGCCATATATAACGTCCCACTTTCGATTTGGAGGACTGCAGATGTGCGCAGGCTTTACCCTAAAGGCGCCAAGGTTGCAGTGAAAGAGCCCTACTTTAAGCGAGCTGACGATGGTCTTCTCACGGTATGTGTCGATAACCCTGATAAAATTGAGATTTTTGGTGTGCCTGAAGAGGGTACTTTACTCTTGGGCCTGCTTGAATTGCGTGGTGAAGGTAACAAATGCTTCAGAGAAAGCAAGTGGGAAGGTGCTGTAGAATTTTACTCCACCTGCATAGACATGGTTCTTTTTCTGCTTAAAATTTGGTCCAGCCATACTTTGGGCTCTCCAAACATTCAGCAGGGTGTAAAGGAGGGTCTTTTGTATTCCTATTCTAATAGAGCGGAGGCCAGATTGATGCTCAAAGAATTTCTGAAGGCCGTGGAGGATTGTGACAAAGCACTAGATTTGGATTTTCAGCACACTAAATCCTTGTGCCGCAAGGGGCGGGCTCTGCATGCACTTGGCGAGTACAATTTAGCCTGTGAGTGCTTTGAGAGAGCTCTACAACAGTCCCCAACAGCCGGCGACATTGAATCTCTGTATCAGAATTCCAAGAAATTCAACGACCAAAACAGAACAGGTATGTTCGATCTCTCTACATATTTTTCGAAAGGATGCAGGCCAGAAGATGTTCCTGTGGTGAGCAATTATATTGGTCCAGTTGTCATCAAGAGATCGTTAGCCAAGTCTTCAGTGCACGGGCTGGGGTTATTTGCCACAGAGAGCGTAGATATTGGAGATACTCTCGTTGTGGACAATAGCATTGCATTTCAGTGCATAGAGTCCACAGAGCCAAGAAGCCTCGGTGCTCTAAGTATTCTCAAGGTTTCAGTGGATGAAGTTAGGGAGGATTTACAGGCTAAGGTTGTTTCTTCTGCAATGTCATCGCCCAGGATACTGCAGCAGTTAAAGTACCTTGCTCAAGAAGAAACGGAAGTTCCCTCCATGGATCTGTTTCGCATAAATAACAACAGCTGGAAGAACTATGGTGTCTGCAGGAGAAAAGAGTGTTTTGCTTTGGACGAGGACGAAGTCGTAAAGATAATGGACAACGTGACATGCAACATACAACATTTTTCCGGACGAGATATTATCGATATGGATTGTGGGCTCTTCCATATTTCATCAATCATTCCTGTTTTCCGAACTCCAATTGCAGGCTGGGCTTAACCAGCACACTCTAAGCGTTGACCGCTTAGGTGGCTGGTGTGGGCCCCATAATCCACTCCGTTCACCGTTTCTAATCGCCGTTCCCGTTAAGGTGTTAATACCGCGCAAAGTTGATTTTTTAAAATTGATTTTTCCCGCCCGTGTTATCTCCGTATGCAATAAACAGGGGTTCCAACCTGAACAGATTTAATTTGCATACTCGCGGCCTATGCCAAAAAGGGAGCTTTGGAACAGGGTATGGACCTCCATCATTACTGCTTGAAATTTTTTGGTAGACATCTATGCAAAATATGAAAGCATAGACAAGGGACGTGAACTGTTTGACAGGATACTCAAAGAAACGCGGTTTCATTGAACGCTACGATTGTAAGATATGCACAAAATGTATTTGTCAAAAAGATTTAGAAACTTTCAATCGAATGTAATCAGCAGGTGTAAATCCGAACTCTGCAATATTTGTGGTCATCCTCCTTGCCTGTGCCAAAATGGGAGCTTTGGAACAACGTATGAACGTCCACCACAGGATAATGGAAATCAATTTTGTCAGATGTAGCTGCAACTGCTCTGGTAGACATGCATGCAAAATGAGGAAGCATAGACAAGGCACGTGAAGTATTTGACAGAATACCCCAAAGAATGTTTTACAGAATTCCATGATTGTAGGATATGCAATAGACAAGGAACCTGAACTATTTGACAGAATGCCGCAAAGCATGTGTTATGCTAGGATTGCATAATCTTCATCACCTATATCTTAGGGTTGCATAATCTACACAATGGATTTTGGACTTATGTGATGTTTTCGCTATAGGGAGCTTCTAAACTTTTGTAAAAGACCTTATTTCTATGAAGCTAGGTTTACATACAATTTTTTCTAGCATGTCTTTTTATGCTTGGTTATTACTTAATTTATAGTTGTACATTTAACACTCTTTAAAATAATTGATCCTCAACATTTTATATTATTCCTTATGTTACTATTTATTTCTTGAAACCTCACATTTAGGTATATATAAATTTCTAATATCTCATTTGGTTCATCATACTTATAATTTTTATGCTAGTTTTTAATATAATGTGTTATCTTTGTAATGTTATGCATTAAGTATGTTTTATCATTATTTCTTGAACTATATCATATTTATATCTTGATTTTAAAACTTTATGTTTTGTCATTATAAGAAGTGCTTAATATTTCATCATAGAATTCTCAAGAAAATTTTAGATAGTTTAATAGACATGAATATTCTTACGAGCTTGGACTAATCTACCCTCTATGATGCCTTCTTTTTCTTAAATGAAATAATCCTTGCATTAGGAAGCTTTAAATTTCCACTAGTATTTTTTTCTCGGTGATTGCAACCCATTTCAACTATTGCAATGTGTCTTTGCAGGAAAAACTTCAAATAGTTAATTTTTCTATGCATATGTGTACATAATCATAGTCTAATTAACTTATTTCTCTAATTCAAATCATTAATACCTACTTCTCTAACCCAAGTTTGTACATGGTTACAAGGTCATCCTCATAGTTGTGAACTTCATTTATTGAAATGCAAAATCAAAATCAAACATTTTTAGCATATACGGGCCACTTTACACTTTGGTCCTAAGCGAACTATGCACAATCTTTGAAATTGATGTAATTTTCATGTATAAAATAACATTAACTTGCACTCATTCAATAACATAAAGAACCATTAGTAAATAGAAGAACAATAATTTGAAATTGCACTAAAATTCTTAAATCAAGAAAGAAATTTTGCACATCTAATCACACCCATCCTAGTGCATGTGAATCGCCTAGTAATCATCCTATGCACATGTTTGAAGTTTATTATCTATTTTGAGATATTTTTAAATACTACCCTAATAGAAAAACCCTAAGACTATGAAAGATGATATTATTGTTTAGTAGTCCAGTTATCTAAGAATCTACTAAGTAGAATCCAAAGATTATCAAAGGTTAAATTTTTGGGTGTAAAGTGAGATTGTGGTTGTGAGCTAGATCTAGAACTATGAACTCAATCTAACATATAACAAAGAATGATATTTTAATTTTGGTCTATATACATGACTATCTATAACATTTCAAGGTCCCAAGAAACACAAATAACATTATCTTCATCAATTAACATTTATTATTTGGTCATAAAATTAAACAATATCAATCTTATTTTATTATTTGTAGTGCAATTATACTTTTTAGCTAATATTACCTAATTTAATACTCTCCACTCTATTTTCTCATTCAATTTAAAATTATTTATATGTTTCATTTCTCCATTTACTTAATTAACCTAAACTACCCATAAAGGAATCTCTTATTTCATTTTAAATAGAATATCAACAACTTGGCTTGGAAGTTGATCAGTTGTGGCTTGAGTTGTCGTTGTAAGTTCAAGGGTATTGTTTCATACTATCATCCAAATTTTTTTTTGTTATGGTTGGCCTTTACCAACACACTATAAGTGTTGACCTTTTAGGTAGCTGATGCGGGGCCCACTTAACCTATCATGCTTATTGTTCATCATTCACATTCATATTGTTCCCAAAAAGTTGTATTATTTCACCACATGCAAAAAATAGGTTTCCAACCCAATCAAATTTTATTTGTCAATGCACTCATGTATTGTGAAAAAATGGGAACTTTGGAATAGGGTATGGACATCCATCAAAGCATAACAAAATGGGGATTATTTAGATATTACATTTGGAAATGCTTTGGTAGACATGAATGTAAAATGTGGATGCATGGATAGGAATGTGAACTATTTGATTGGGTTCCTCAAATAAATGTGGTCTCATGGAATGCCATGATTGTAGGATATACACAAAAGGAATTTTTGAAAAGGCTTCATAAACTTTCAAGAAAATACAATTGGTAGGTGTAAATCCAGAATCTACAACCTTTACCAGCATCCTCCCTACCTGTTCCAAAATGGGAGCTTTGGAACATGGTAAACAATCAATCAAAGGATAAAATATAGATGGATTTTGTCATATGTATGGACATCTATCAAAGATTAATGGAAGATAATTTTATCAAATATTATCATTTGGAAATGCTCTAGTAGACACATATGGATTTAATGTGGAAGCATAAACAAGGAACCTAAATTGTTTGACAAAATACTCAAAGAAATGTGGAAAAATGGAATGCCATGCTTGCAGGATATGTAGAATGTGAAACCATAAACAAAGCATGTGAACTATTTAATATAATTCCTCAAAGAAAATTGTTCTTAAGGAATCCCCTAATTGTTGATTATTTGACAAAATCATTTTTTTAAAAGGCATTAGGAACTTTCAAGAAAATCTAATTGGCACTTATGTAAAGCCAAACTATGCAACATTTTCTAGCATCCTCATAGCTTATGCCAAAATGGGAGTTTTAGAACATAGTATGGACATCCATATTTAAGCATAAAAGATAGATCAATTTTGTTAGATGTTATAGTTACAACTGCTCTAGTAGACATGTATGAAAAATGTGAAAGAATTCAACAAGGGGCATGAAGTGTTTTGAGACCACATTTCATACTTATTTAAAAGGAATTCTACATCCTTAATCTACTCATTACTTCTCAAAAAAACAACATTCTTGTGTTTGTTGTTATCGATTCTACCTTTTTCTAAAAAATGTATGTAATAAAGGCATGGTTGCAATTTACAAGTGTGCTAACATCCTTATATCAAAATTGGACTTTGTTCCTTCTATTAGCAACCTAAGTTTTCAATAGGGCCTTCCTATTATTTTCCATCAAATAGCTTATGCATTTTCCATCTTTCACTATTATTACCTTTTAAATGTCTTTAACAATCTTGTTATTCATAAATTTAATTGCTAGTAAATCAACCAATTTCTTATTTTGTTATCATTTCCCAACTGATACCCATATAGATTAATAATTTAGTATAAGTGAGACATGTTAAACAATCTAACTAGAAAGAAAAATAATGTTTTATTTAGTTGGTAGAGAATTTTTGTGTGTATTGATTTAAGTAAACCCATTTATGATAGGTTGTTAGTTGAATCCTAAGATAGATAATTGAAAAGGAGTTCCTACATTTAGATTATGTAGGCTATCTATTGTCTATTTGTATTTGTGGTGAACTTGATGTGGATCCTAACCTTTATTATTTATTCCCTTCTTCATCCCCAAAATAAATTTTCTCTAAATAACAAACTTTCATTCTAATTTTTAAAAGTTAGTTTTCTTTTAGACTGCAAGAATCGGTCGGGTATCTATCCCTCTATAAACTGTAGTGTGCTTAGTCAAATTTTTCACGTGATCGATAATGTTGGCACGACACGCCCTCCAGTACCACAAGGACAATGGGGAGAATAGACCTTGTGACCTCTTGCCTGCAACAGGATGCTTTAGCCAATCGAGCTAGGCCCATCGCCCCTATGTTTAAAAGTTAGTTAATTCTACTTAGATTTTTTTATTTTTTATTCATTCAACAATTTTTTTAAGTAAACATAAACATATTTGCAACATATAGACCTTATCAAAATTAGGTCCATTTAATACACTATCATCTTTGTCTACTATTTTCATTAAAAAATAAACTCTATTTTTTTCTACTCAAATTTCCTATAGTATATAAGGATGAATTATTGTTTCTCTTATTTGATAGAAATTATTATCCTTCCTTCTTTTACTATCCCTTCCTCATACAAATGTATTATCTTATAAAAACCCCTATCTAAACCTATCCATCGATTTTTCTTCCTCTTCCTTCTTTCATTACCCTTCCTCAATTGTCATCCATCCCACATGATGTCCCATTCTACATGTCTCACAAAGCTGACCACTTTGATAATAAAACCCTACTAGATGATTCTAATTTTTTCACTCACCATAATTGACCACCTCTTGTCTCTCCCCTAAAGCAGTCTACTTGATGATGCCACCTAATCCTAAATCTCTTAACTTGCATACTCAACAAATATCATCATTACCCATATTGAGGGATTATAGATATAACAAGGTATCTGATATATTATCCACACGCATGTCCCTTTATAGTCTAGTTCTCATACCTTCATCCCTCTCTTCTAGCCAACCTCTTTTCTTTTTCCCACCAATCAATATTCCTTCACCTGAATTTTCTCTATCTCTCTCCTCCTTTTAACTATTGTCATGTCTCTTTAAGAAAGTGTTTTACATCCTACCCCTATGTGTCACCCTCTCAACCCTTACCCTTCACTTATATTACTTGATCCTCTCTTACCACTATTTCACTCTCTCTCCTATCCTACCATTAACCTCACAAACCTTGACACACTCTTATCATAACATGAAAAAATTAACATCTCTTACCCTCAACGTCCCAACCTGTGCCCCTAAATCTACCATTTACCATCTAATTCAAAAAAATGCCAATAATGTAATGCTAACTATCTATTCTCCCATCATCTTATATCATGGGTTATGGAACCTTAAACCTCCTCTACAAAATTTTATATTTCACTATGATAAATCATCCACAAGAACCATAGTTTGTCATGCTAAACATTGAAATACATGTATAATTGGATAAGTGATCCTAAGATACACATTCAATCCCTTATAGATCAATGTGTGTTGATTATTACTTTGATGACCAATTCATATCTAAGCTTTTTCTCTATTCATTAAGGAAAAAAAACTTAAAATGGTTCTACTCTTTATCTACCTATTCTATATGTTCCTTCCTCTATCTCAATTATCTTTTCACATGGAACACATTCAAGTCAAAATAAGATTGTAGGCTAGTTTCAATAATGTAATAAATTATAATCAAGGCACAAATGAGAAGGTGATGAATTTTATCTTCTATTATTAATGCCATCTTTCATGGATCTCCCATCTTCTTCTCGACTATAATATCAAGAGAGTATTTATTAAGAATATTTTCTCAAAGCTTAACAATCAAAATATCTTACACAAATATCCAACTTTTATAACACTTTTTACCACCTTGTATGATTATACATAGGTGATAGATTACCTTAAGGTTATCTCTTTGATCTTGATGCCTCTATTTTTTAACCTCGTCATCTTCTCAAGAAACCAATAATTATACAAACAAGAATACCAATAACTTATAATTTTCTCCTTAATCCAACCTTAACAATTAACTGAACTAGCAAAATTTTCCTTACTCCTCTTCGTCATCTAAACTTACTCTCTCCATTCACAAGCTAACTCTAATTGGATGAAGCTAGAAAAAATCCTAGTTTCATGTTTCACAAGTTTCTTCAAATAACCTTATCTAACTTCATCCTATCCAATCCTTGAACCCCAACCTCTTTTTATTTTACCAAATTTACCAATTATTTTAGTATATAGACCTATTTTCCTATGAAACATGCCTTACTATTATCCTCTACTTTTTGTTTTTCTTAATTAGCTCTTTGAAATTCTTTATCACCAAATCATGTTCCCTTTTACCTAAATATTATTTTTTCATCTAAACACTTTCATAAGATTCTCCTATTATATACTTCTATTAATCCAACCATAGTAATTACTTAAGTTCTTTTTCTTTTTCTATTTTTCTCAAGTTTCTACATGGAAGATTTTTCTTGACTTTTTCATCTTTTTCTCCTTTGCATTATTCTCCAATTTCTCTTTTTTCAATGAGGATTCTCCTATTCTACATTCATTTTCTAATTTTGTTTAAATTTTTGCTCCTCTACTTTAGTTACCCATTACTACTTTAGCATTCTAGGTTACATTTGGATTAGACAATTATTCACTTTCTAATCATTATTGCCAACACATTATTATAAAATTATTAAATCTGGGACAATTGTTGATATCATGTGATTTATTACCACAAAAATAATATGTGGATTTTCCTCCTTTTTTCTTTTACACTCATAAGCATAATGTCCTAGGAAAAACAAATCCTCAAACTAGGAATTAAGGATGGTGAATACTCAATGTTAAAGGAGAAAAAACATGGACAAGTGCAAATGAAGAATAGTTAAGGTTCAAGGATTAGTCTTATAGCTTAATAAGTACATGACTACATGGAGACCTAAATTCCTAGGGCCAAAGACAAAGTAGGGAGTGGAAGCATTGGTAAAGCCATGATAAAGTACCTAGGTAGTGAGAAGTCTAAAAGACAAATAATCAAAGGTCTAAACAAAAATGTAGATGTTGGGTTTCAAGTAATAGAGGGAAAGAATACAAGAGGAAACCTATAAACCCAATAAAGGCTACAAATAGACGCAATCACCCCTAAAACTTCAAAATTTAAATAGTTTAAGATATTTAGGCATGTGACAAGTATAACAAAAGACAAAACATTACAACACGAACATTTTTTAATAAGGGGGTCTATTGAAGGAATTCTTATATTTGTTATAGATGGTGGCCAAAACATGGTTCTATTAAGAAAGGAAACACTTGACTCAAATAAATTTGCACTTACTAATATAGACCCCAACATCACCTAGAAAGGGGCAAGACAAAGATATCACATAACAACTATAGGGGCAATTTTTTTATATCAAATATCAATGAGGGATTCTATAGGCAAAAAAATCAAACTTAAAAAGAATTAGAATCACATTACTGTCCTTTTAGTAAGAATGATATGCAAGATATAGGCTCAAAAGGACAAACATCAAGAAAGGATTCCTTGGTTTTTATCTAAAATTAAAGATATTGTTGCAAGGCATAGAGAAGTGGAAACTTTATTAGAGACTACTCATAAAAAATCTAGGATAAGTAAACCAACATAGGAACCTATATGTTTAGCTTTATCATGATTAAAACTTATCAAAATAACTTCATACAAGAAATTAATCTTCATGAATTAACAAGGCCTTGGACTAATCAATGGAAAAATGTGTATGCAAGTGAGTTCATTTCCTCATGAAATCAACTAAACTAATAATTAGAAGTAGGAATTGCATCAATCTTAGAGATAAATTTCATTGCAATGTGACAAATAAAACATACTCGAAGATTCTTAACAAGTCTAATAATTGTTCTAAAGTGCATATTTAAAACCAAAAGTAATTGACAACTTTTCCCTATGATGATAGTGAAATAATTTTTTCCCCTTCCTTTCCACACCACTAAATGTCTTGCATCTCAAAAATGCCTTGTTGACTTCATCTCCCAAGCCAATTTCTCCAACTTTGCATAGATTTATTGTGACCTACTACACAAGAAGCACGTATCATTTTATGGCCTTCAATCCAACTACATCCAGGGAGATTTTTAATTGCTAATCTTTCCTCAATATCCTTATCATTTGCTCGCATGACCTGCCCACTTCTGCATAAATGATTAAGAGAAAAACATTAGAAAAGATCCAAATAAAAAAATAGCATTGTTGTAAATACTCCTAAATCTATATTCATATGGAATCTACAGGCAACAGGCAAACAGATCCACACATCCACCCCAAGTTTAACTGGCATCTTGTTTCTTCAAAATAACCAACACAAACATGTAGGTCAAGTACACACAATGACCAATGGTAGATGTAATGCAGTAAAGGTTACCTATGTGATTGAAGTATGTACAACTCACATTTACTAAACCTGTATGGCTGCATACACATATACCACAAGAAAATTTATAGCGTCAAGATATGTTCCAAAGTGCTTTTCATTAATTAAAATATTTTAAAAGCATGCACAAAATCCATTTTGTGCATATCCCACAAACATTGCATTCCCTGAGACTACGTTTCTTTGAAGTATTTTTGTCAAACAGTTTACGCTTCCGCATTTCCCATATTTTTCTAAAAGAGCATTTCCAGCAATAATATCTGACCAAAATCCCCCTTCCATTAAGCTTTATACATATCACAAAATCTGTCCTTTATCCCTTTGATTGATTGCATACCTTGTTTCAAAGCTCCCATTTTAGCACAGGCAGGGAGGATGCTGCCAAAGGTTGCGGATTCTGGCTTTACGCCTGCCAACTGCATTTGCTTGAAGGTTTCTGAAGCCTTTTCAACAAATCCCTTTTGCATATATCCTGCAATCATAGCATTCCCTGAGACCACATTTCTTTGGGGTAATCTGTCAAACAGTTTACATGCCCTGTCTATGCTTCCACATTTTGCATACATGTCCACCAGGGCAGTTGCAGCTACATCTGACAAAATTGCTTTCCATTATCCTGTGGTGGACGTTCATACGCCGTTCCAAAGCTCTCATTTTGGCACAGGCAGGAAGGATGACCACAAATATTGAAGAGTTCGGATTTACACCTGCTGATTACATTCGATTGAAAGTTTCTAAATCCTTTCCAACAAAAACATTTTGTGCATATCCTGCAATCGTAGCGTTCAATGAAACCACGTTTCTTTGAGTACCCTGTCAAACAGTTCACGTCCCTCGTCTATGCTTTCATATTTTGCATAGATGTCTACCAGAAAATTTCCAGCAGTAATGAAGGACGTCCATACCCTATTCCAAAGCTCCCATTTTGACACAGGCCGCGAGTATGCAAATTAAATCTGTTCAGGTCGGAACCCCTGTTTGTTGCATACGGCTATAACACGGGCGGGGAAAAACAATTTTAAGAAATCAACTTTGCGCGGGATTAACACCTAACGGGAACGGTGATTAGAAACGGTGAACGGAATCGATTATGGGGCCCCACACCAGCCACCTAAGCGGTCAACGCTTAGAGTGTGCTGGTTAAGCCAGCCCCCAATTGCATGGTTGTGGGAGAAGCCATGTTTATTATAGCAGGAAGAAGAATTGCTGCTGGAGAAGAAATAACAGTCTCTTACTTTATCAGTCTTTTCCCACTCAAGGAACGGGAGATGATATGCAGTCTGAAAGGGTTTCGCTGCGACTGTAAGCGTTGTGCCTTAGAGCGAAGCTTACCAGGCGCCCAAGCACGGGCCATTGAGAAAATGGCGCAGTGCATTCGGTGCAATGTAAACGAGTGCATTAAGTTCATGGCTAAGAATGCTGTGGATTTGGAAAAGTCCTTGAGCGCCCTGAGCCCTGAAGAAAAGCAACTGATACGAGCTTCCTTTCAGTTTGTCTACTCTATTATTCTTCTCTTTCCTCAACTTAATTGTCTTAATGTTGATGTAGCTCTGCCTTCATTAGAAGAATTAGTTGAAGCTTGCCAAAATGCATCGCCAGGCAATTACATGTCCTTTTCATTGTGTGCGAATGTTTATGGTATAGGACATGGTGAAGGAGGTGTTATGCCTCAAAAGGCAGAGGAAGTGTGCTCTGCAATGATAGGTAAACAGGAACCGTGCCTTGTCTTGTCTCTGTACAAATGCTCTGTTAGAGGGGTGTTTGAGCCCAGCATCACTGATATCCGCTCCAGAATAGTCATGAATTGAAGATATGCATGATAAATATGCTACGCTAGTGTTTCCTTCTTCTTTTTTTGTTTTAATCCATGTAATTCATGATAACATTTATGAACAATTAAGCTTTGTTTTAGTTTTTTCTGTATTTCTTATCTTTCATCTGATATGTTCTTCTTTTCAGCTTTGCTATTCGCTCATTTTCAAATTATTATCTTTCACTAATATGTGACAGAATTAATATGTAGGTTGTTCTGTAACATATATTTGCTTTGTTCTACCCAACTTTTTGAACCAGAAGTCTCTGTAGGTAACATATATTCAGTTAGCAGTAACAGATTTGTGTTTATCTTCCTGTATACATTATCTAATTTTTGTTCTTATATTGTGTACTTTTTAAAAAGAGTATGTGCATGTTTGATTTCTTCACCTTCTTTCTGTTCAGATAGGAAGCTGATGAGTTGTTTACAATTAAAACAAAATCATCCAAATTGAAAAAAGAGAATTTATTTATATAGTTACATTTGTATAAAATTCTGTCACATTTGTATAAAGTTACTTGCAGATTTGCCATAAATAAATAAAACTTTTAAATATTTTCCTAGAACATCTTGCATAGACGGTCAAAAGTATAAAGAATTACTTATATATAATTCAAATCTATTCTACTTAATTGAGTTGATTACTCCTCATAGCATTGCCATCTCCGTCATTATTAATCTTAGCTTATTATTACCTTTTAAAAGACCGAATAAAGGAAATGCATTCCCATTTAGTAAAGACGGAGGTACCATGGCCTTTGTTTAGTGTCACCTCAGCTTAATGATATCTTAATTAACCCGTTACTTTATGGGTATGCATGGGATCATGTAGCATTTCTTAGTTTTTGAAAGTTGATATTAAGAGATTATTTATCACTTTACAATAGTATATTCTTGAGTAAAAATTAATATTCAATTAATAATTTAGTAAAATATGAATTATTATTTTTCAATATTTTATTGTTTTTAACTTTGATTTCAAGTTATAATTGTAATTTGAATTCAATTCAAATTGTACACGTAATCTTAATTCTTAAAATCATAAATAAAATTTAATTATAATCTCAAGTAAACTTCCTTTCAGCCAAACATTATCATATATTCAAATTTAAATGTTAGAGCATTATATAAAATGATAGAGCCCTTGTTCATCTCAATACATCAATGGTGATGGTGTATTATTACACTTCACCAAAGGTATTATTATATCTTAAGTGTAATATTGCACATATATATTAAGTTTACTTAGAATAATAGGATGTTTAATTTTTCGTCACATAGCTAGCTAATAAAGACATGTGTCACTCTTGATTTCAGGTCTTCAAGTGCCACCACTCTTTTCAATTCTTGGTTGTTGGAAGTTAGGTGTCACCTATGTCTAATAAATGGTCATATATGTCTCACTTGATTGAGTTAACTCATCTCTAGATTGGGAGTTAATTCATGACCTCTTGGGCATGTGTCATCATGACTTGCTCATATAATAGGCCTATATATGTGTACTCTAGTCATTTTACTATTAAACATGTGCAATTAATGAGTATATCAAACACCAATTAGAGTACAATCACTTCCTGTAACATAAAAAAATTCAATCCCTCAAGGACAACTAAAAAAAATCCCCAAAACAATCCCAAAAGAAAATTTACTACTCTTGAACTAATGGATGTTGTGTTTAGGAAACTTGTACGAGTAAACATTGTCATATTTCCTATGACGCAATCCTTCAATGAGTCCAAACCCAAACCATCCTAGTATAAAAAAATGAATATTGTGACTACCACAATATTAAAGGACATACAAAAAATAAATTGATGAAGCTTAAAAACTATATTCAAGATGGCATTGACTATGTAGACATACATATCAAGGGAGTTTCATCCTTCTCACCAAATGATCAACTAGGGATCTATCAAAATCCACTCCCAAAGCATTCTAGAAAGGAAATCCATTCACATCCACCAATCCAAATGAATTTATTCCCAAAATAACCACACTAATTTAATGTCCAATATAGTAAAATTCCCCATAGCTATGATATTATTGTGGGATGCATTACCCATAACCCCTTGGAAGTTGCAACTATCAAATTCAAAGTCAAGAATCTTGATTGTCATATCACCAATGGACATGACAGGGTTACTATCCTAGGACTATCCACTACATCCTCCCTATTGGCAAGAGGAAATGGAGAATTAGAGTTTTGAGTTTTGTATCCTAATATCCCTTGTATATAGTTAGTTTATACCCCAGAGGATGCATTGAGTTAAAAGAGTAATTGTGCAAGAGAAAACTTTATCTAAATGTACTTCATATGTAACTTAAATAAAAACCATATTCATTCATAACATAAATATTGACTGAATCCTTATATATATATATATATATATATATATATATATATATATATATATATGTATATGTTCAAATGATAGATACAATGGGGAGTCTTAGTCTCTACTCTACATTCTCTTCTATTTTGTATTCATATTCTTATCCCAATATCATCTATCTCCTATATGTATTGCATACATATATTTATACTTTGTCTCCTAGAGAGACGTTGCCCTTATAGGGCACCTTTTGTTCCATCTTCATTTTTGACCTTAGGTTTCATAAGTCCTGTGGGGTAGCTTACGGTAGGTTTTGGTCTTTTCCCTATAACCTGCTAACATCATTCTACATTTTAAAATTATCTTATCCTCATGATATGTTGTTTAATTCCCCAAGAAAATATGTTTGTAGATAACTTTTAGTTGCATGAGTGCAATATCCCATTTTTGTTTTGCTTGTTGAAGGACTTTGATGTCTCCTTGAGTGTTTATGTTTATTTCCTTTTCCTTTGCAAGAGTAATTGGTATCTAAATCTATTGATATTTATTCTTTACATCCCCCAAAACTTCATTTAAATGTGTCATTTTGATGTTGATTATTTCTCTAAGCTATTTTATTTGTATTGTTATCAATTCCCTCTACTCTTGAACTTGTTTTAGCCATGTGTGTAGGTTCTTTATTTGTGCTCTTATTGTGTCATCCATATCTTTTAGTGGATCACAGGAGATGAAATATGCACTATTTATTCCTCTGGTTGTGTGATCTGATCCTTGAGGTTTTTGATGAGGCTTGACTATTGGAGGAAAAATTGGTAGAGCACATTTACCTGTATTATGTCCCCTTTTAAGTTCTTCATTTGTTTCTCCAACTGTGAGTGGAATATTGCACATCTTTTTATGGCATGGATCCTCTATTTTCATTTTTAATATATCCTCTTCTCAATCCTTCCTTTTATTATCAGTCTATGTCTTTAGATCTGCTTGTAATTTGTCCACCAATTACTTGAGTTTTTATGGTAGTGAGAGGGATGTCTATTTGTAGTTGTGGTATTGTGTTTTGCAATATACCTACAAATTCTTGTAATTGTTTCACACTTTCAACATGTTATAATATTTCCTCCCTTATGGTCACTTTTGAAATGGGGAGATACAGGAGAGGTTCACCTAGGACCTATTACTAGAAACTGTAGTACTTACAATGTGGGTGTTGGTTGTAGGTGCTTTTGTTGTGTCAAAAAATATTTTATGGATTTTTTTGCGGATTGACAAGTAGAGACTTTTGTAGTTGTAGTGTAGTAAAATGCATACCCTTGCAATTTCACACTTATTTGGGTCGGCCTTGTTTTAGTTATCCCTATTTATATCTTAATTGGTCCTATTTTGCATCCACAAGCCTAATGAACTACATCTTTTTATGGCTAATCCCGACAAACTTTAAAGAATAAATGATAATTTAATGATTTTGTCTGAGTGTCCCTAATTTTTGGGTCAAGACTAAGATTCCACCTAGGGCGTCTTTGTCCCCCAAAGGTCTTGGGACCTTGATTTCAAGTGGATCTTAAATGGGCCCCTTTTTGGAGTATGTGCCCCAAGTTTCAAGATTTGGGACTAAGACGCCACCTATGGCATATTAGTCCCCCTTAAGATTTTTTGGGATTTAATTTCAAATTATGGTGAGATTTATCCTCCTTTAATTAATAATTTTATATGTCAGCTTGTTGTGGTGTAATTTCGAGATATTAAGCATGAATAAGTATAAATACAAGGTTCATTCACTCATTTTCTCCTAACAAGCATTCAAGTATTCACTACTAAGGCAAGTTTATGAGATCAAGAGAAATTCTTCAAGAATCTGAAGCCATCATCAAGATTCAAGCATCATATCAAGGATATCATTCATCATGTTTGTTGTTGTGCTAACAATTGTGATGTAGAGTTTATGATTCAAGCAAGTGTTTCATGCAAGATCTATATCATTCAAGGAGTCAAGAACCACATCCATTGCAGCCATTTTAAGCATATTTGCAGCACCTTGTTACAAGGGTTTGGTAAGTTTCAACATAGTGTTTTGTTCATTCATCATTTCCCTCCATTATTCCATTTTATTTTAAGGTTTAATTACCAACAAGGGGTTTGACCAAGGCAAACCCCTATTCACTAAAAATCAACAAGTCTTTCCTCTCTTGCCTATTTGTGTTTACATATTTAGGTTGAAGACTTGAAGATCATTTGAAGTTTAAAGTTGTAAAGTTGCAAGGTTTCATTACAAAGTTGTCTTCAGGGAAACTCACCATTAGCCAGATGTGGAAGTTGTAGACCTGAGATCCGAAAAGAAGGAAGTGTAGACCTTGAGCCTTAGGACCACATTTGGAGATTTCAAAAATTCTAGATGGGACTAAGTCACCACCTAGGGCGTCTTAGTCCTCCTGAAGGTATTTTTTAGAGATTCTTTGAGATCTGATTCTGGCATTCGAAGATCTTGCATTTGACCTGAAAAACAAAAATGAGACTAAGACAACAATAAGGGCATCTTAGTCCTCAATAGAAAATTTTGACAACATTTTTTCATTTCCAAAATCCTCATTACATTTCCAGACTTCCCAAGTACACATACCCTAACTTGTTGTTGCATAATTTCATCATTTACATCCTTCATTTATCTTGCATTACTAGTTTTTGTGAGTCGAATGTTAAATTGTCTTTTCCAAGCTTTTGCTTGGTTGTGAACCCCTCAAAGCCTAAAAGAACCCCTCCTAGGTCCTTCCCTATTGAGAATTGATTAACCCTTTGGGTTGATAGTCAATCCAATTTTGGATCCTAGGAAATTCTTGAATGACCTTAGGAGAAAAGTGGTGTTCTATGACCTAGGTTATAAAGTTCCTATTTTCCTACGATTCATTTTGGTGAA
The DNA here is from genome assembly GCA_007115665.2 of Sequoiadendron giganteum. Lineage (NCBI taxonomy): Eukaryota > Viridiplantae > Streptophyta > Pinopsida > Cupressales > Cupressaceae > Sequoiadendron > Sequoiadendron giganteum. The sequence continues at coordinate 385,579,725 of CM021105.1, forward strand.
CCCGACATGAAAAACCATTAAATAATGAGTTAAATTTTCTATTTTCCTCTTGTATGAGCTTAGACAATAAAAACTGTGATGATCCTCCTAAATCGAGTGATGCACCACATGTTGAACCTGGTGATTCTCCTAGTACAACACTTGATGTTGTCCCTCTCACTAGCGATCTGCATTTCACATATACTGAACAAGAATGGGATGCAGATGACCTGCTAGATGGCTGACTCACATGTGCTTTACTAGTCATTTTGATTCCCTTTTTTCTTTTCTTTTGTGTGATTGCATTTGTGTAATGTGATCCCGTGTACCGTTCTGTTTGATGTTGTCTCTCTCTCTCGCTCTCTTTGTGCACTCCTCTATTTGTACCTTCATTCTTCTATATATGTTGTAAGCTTTTTCCTTTTCATTGGTCTTTTCTTTTTATTCTTATTTTTGTCTTGTGTTTTACTTTTGAGGATGACACAAGGCATCGAGACACCCTATGTCTCTTCCATGTTGACCCAAAAGATTCTTCATTATATTTTCTTTTCATTTTCATTTTTGTCTTGTTTTTTCCTTTTGGGGATGACACAAGGCATCAAGACACCCTATGTCTCTTCCATGTTTACCCAAAAGTTTTTTCATTTTGTTTTCGCTCTCTTTGTGTTATTCTTCCAGTTTTATATGTATTTGGGGAATGATGATAGTCCTGAGCTCTCTAATATCATTGCAAAAAAGATAGATATTGACCCTAAATCCATAGATCCCTTATGTGTTTCTGGGGGGCGACCCTCTTTTTTGTTTTCTCTTGCATGTTTGTCTACTTTAAAGTAATTGCTCACAAAATGGTGTTTACTAATTTCTTTAAAGTGGGGGCATACATTTGCATTATTTCAACATTATTTTCAATTGATTTTGTTTGTGTTTCCATGTTCCTTGATGTGATTTTCTTATTTCATGCAATGTGGTTTTCTCTTTGTGGTGACATTGGGAGTAATGTCCTTCAATAGTTTGATCTATCTTAGCATATTACATTCCTCTTAGTGATAATGTGACACACTACATTCCCTAAGTTGTGAATCTTTTATCATTTGATTGGTCCTCTCTTGGAGACATTAGGAACAATGTCCCCTAAGATTAAGACCTCGCAAGAACTAAGTAAAATCCCTTCAAACATCCCTCTCTCTTGTTGCATTGTATTTTTGTACCTTTATTAAATTCATGGCGGTATGGCTTTGATATGGTCCCCTGGGGCTTACCTAGTGAACAACTAACTTCACTAGCCCTTGTGAGCAGACATTTTTGTACCTTATTAAATTCATGGAGGTATGGCTTTGATATGGTCCCCTAGGGCTCACCTAGTGAACAACTAGCTTCACTAGCCCTTGTGAGCAAGTAGTTTTGTCCTTATCATAATCATGGGGGTATGAATTTGATATGGACTTCTTTGGGCTCACCTAATGAAAAACTAGCTTCACTAACCCTTGTGAGCGTGCACTTTTCTTTGCATAATGGACAACGCGTTCCACTTGTAAACCTTTTTGGGAAAATATCATAGACCTAGTCCACCATACGTTGGACAGACAGTCAAAGCTTGATCTATTTCATTTTTTGTTTTCCCTTTTGTTTTTTCTTTTCCTTTTTCTATCTTTGATGGTGTATTTTTGCGATCTAGTTTTGGAATCATATATCATCCATATGTGTGTTCCTTTGTGCCTATGTTGGTCTGCCATAGGATCTTGATCTTGGGTGCTTGGCCACCCTCTTGATCATTTTCATCATATCTTACTAACATTTATACATTTGAACCCCTCTTGATTTTGTGGTTGGCTACTTTAGTGTGAGTTTGAAGCAATTTCATCC
>CM021105.1:385582471-385710258 GCA_007115665.2 Sequoiadendron giganteum
TTATTCTATTCTATTTCAATGCTTAATTACCAACAAGGGGTTTGACCGAGGCAAACCTCCATTCACTAATAATCAACAAGTTTTTTCTCTCTTGCATGCTTGTGTTTGAAAATTTAGGTTGAAGACTTGAAGATCATTTGAAGTGCAAAGTTGTAAAGTTGCAAAGTTGCATTACAAAGTTGTCATCTTCACGGAAACTCACCTATAGGCCAGATATGGAAGTTGCAGAACCTGAGATCCAAAAAGAAGGAAGTGCGGACCTTGAGCCTCAAGACCACATTCAAAGATTTCAGAAATTCCAGATGGGACTAAGTCACCACCTAGGGCGTCTTAGTCCTCCCAAAGATATTTTGCAGAGATTCTTTGTGATTTGATTCTGGCATTCAAAGATCCTGCATTTTCCTCAAAAAATAGCAGCAAGACTAAGACAACAGTAAGGGTATCTTAGTCCTCCAAAGCACATTTTGATAGAATTTTTGGGTGATCCCACAATAGTGGTTTACAATTTTTGGCCAAACTTGACACTGGAATTATTATTTTTAACTAAATCTTCAAATTCGGGCACCTATAGCGGCTAAACCGTGAAGAATTTGAAGATGATACAAACTAGAGTCTCATCACATTTTGTCTGTAGATTCTAAAAATATTTTTTTCAAAATTTTTGGAATCATATTGCACTTATTTTTCCATCTCCCACGAAAACTGGTTTTTTTCAAAAATCAACATTTTTTAAAAGTGACGCTCACCGTATACAACATAACTTTTTTTGTATGAAAGATAAAATTCTAATTTTTTTGAATTCGGATTTGTAACTAAGATACCTAGCACTTTCATTTGGTCTCATAGATTTTTATTGAATATTTTTTCCTTAATCAAGTTTCGAAGTCAAACCAATTGCAATTTAGACATAGGCGGACTGTATACAACATAACTTTTTCTGTATGTATTGAAATTCAAATTTTTTCTTTTTAATGGATCAAGGAAATCAATACCCAACACGCACATATTTTTTTTAAAATTATTTTGATAATTTTCTAGTTTTCCACATGTGCCAAACATAGAGCTTGATTTTCGGTAAAAAACCTATGTTTAATAAAACTAAAAAAACACATACATAATAAAACCAAAACATATTAAAATTATATTCATTGGATAGCTCATTCCGAGGACTACCATCTTCCAATTGGGTCTGGGAAGTGTCCTCCATTTTCATCCTCAACCCAAACTTCGAAGGGCGAAAATCTGGAGTATTTTTTTGTCAAAGGGTTGGAAGGTGGGAAAAGGTGGGTTCGAGCGAACCTAAGGGGTTCTCTCGAACCCCCAAGGGTTTGGTCGAACCAGGGTTCGATCGAACCCCCTTTCCACAATGATAAATGCGAGTTCCCATATGCAAAGGGGTTCGCTCGAGCCTTGGTTTGACCGAACCCCTTTTTGGGTTCGCTCGAACCCCTCAAAATGAATTTTTTTTTCATGGGTGTGGTTTTTGCAAGTTTTCCTTCCTCACTCGAATTGTACACCACTTATGTGGGTTCACCCTTTTGCATTTCTAGAACCCTCTTACATTTCCAAAATTCCTAGGTACACATACCCTAACTTGATGTTGCATAATTTCATCATTTACATCCTTCATTTAGCTTTCATTACTAGGTTTTGTGAGTTGAATGTTGAATTATATTTTCCAAGCTTTTTCTTAGTGGTGAACCCCTCAGAGCCTAAAAGAACCTCTCTTAGGTCCTTCCTTATTGATAATTGACTCACCCTTTAGGTTGATAGTCAATACAATTTGGGATCCTAGGACATTCTTGAATGACCTTAGGAGAAAAGTGGTGTTCTATGACCTAGGTTATAAAGTATCGATTTTCCTACGATTCATTTTAGTGAACCTGATGTGAACAACCATTAAATAATAAGTTAAATTTTCTATTTTCCTCTTATATGAGCTTAGATGATAACAACCATAATGATCCTCCTAAATCAAGTGATGCACCACGTGTTGAACTTAGTGATTCTCCTAGTACAACACTTGATGTTGTCCCTCTCACTAGTGATTTGTATTCCACATATACTAAACAAGATTGGGATGTGGATGATCTCCTGTATGGTTGAATCACATGTTCTTTACTAGTCTTTTTTCTTTCCTTTTTGATTTTCTTTTATGTGATTGCATGTGTGTAATGTGATCCCCCATACCATTTTGTTTGACGTTCTCTCTTTGTTTGTGCCTTCTTCTCTTTGTACCTTCATTATTCTATATGTTGTAAGCTTTTTCCTTTTCCTTTTCATTTTTGTCTTGTGTTTTCCTTTTGGGGATGACGCAAGGTGTCAAGACACCCTATGTCTCTTCCATGTTGACCCAAAAGATTCTTCACTATATTTTTTTTCATTTTCATTTGTGTCTTGTGTTTTCCTTTTGGGGATGACGAAAGGCATCAAGACACCCTATGTCTCTTCCATGTTGACCCAAAAGGTTTTTCATTTTTTTTCACTCTCTTTGTGTCATTCTTCCAGTTATATGTGTATTTGGGGAATGATGACAGTTCCGATCTCTCTAATATCATTGCAGCAAAGATAGATACTGACCCCAAATCCATAGATCCCTTATATGTTTCTAGGGGAGCAACCCTCTTTTCTATTTGCTCTTGCATGTTTGTCTACTTTAAACTAATTGCTCACAACATGGTGCTTAGCAATTTCTTTAAAGTGGGGGCATACATTGGCATTATTTCGACATTATTTTGACATGATTTCATTTGCATTTCTATGTTCTTTGATGTGATTTTCTTATTTCATGCGATGTGTTTTTCTCTTTGTGGTGACATTGGGAGTAATGTCCTTCAAGAGTTTGATCTATCTTAGCATATTTCATTCCTCTTAGTGGTAATGTGGCACACTGCATTCCCAAAGTTGTGAATATTTTATCCTGATGCAATGCAAGGCAAGCCCAAACAACTCATATTCACCATACAAAGGGATTTCAACCCACTTTTCTCTCTTACAAGCTTGTGTTCAATCTTCCACCTAGTCTTCCTAGTAGGTCAGTAGGCCTACTTTTCTTCAAAAAACTTTCAACCTTTCCAAACAACCTTCACAACTAATCACTAATCTAGGAACCCTTTAAGGCCCTCTTTCACATATCTCAAACTTACTCACAATTCTTTTATGTTGACCTTCACAACTCTTTCACATTACTCAAACTATCTCAAATCAGACCTTTTATGTTGACCCAGCCTTGAATTAGGCCACTTTTCCAAAGAGACACATCTCAAAATGCACAACCAAACCTTGAAACCTCTTGAAAGTCACAAAATAGATTTCCAAAACAAAGAATATCCAACTTTTGGGTCCCAACTCGCTCAATAGGGCCCATTTTCACAAAACCCTCCTTTTCTTCAATATCAACCAGGGCTTATTGGAATTCATATACCCTGACCACTCATAGCCTCAAAACCACTTCCCATAGGCTTATTATTTCTTGCACCAACTCATTTCATCCTCAAATAGTACTTCCCTCAAGTTTCCATGACTCTTCCTTCATTAAACCACTCTTTTTCACTTGTTTTCACCCTTATTCAACTAGGGTCTCATACTCCTTTCCACTTATGTCCTCTCTTGATCTCTCATACCTTCAAAAAACTGCTAAATACACCTACTATCACAGTTTCCAAGAGATTTGACCATGCTCACAATTATTTTCTTCAACTCACTCTTTCTAGCCTTGTTCAAAAGGCACAAAATCTGAGTCTTTACGAGGGCAACATTACTAAACCTTTCAAATCTCTTTATCACCACAAAAATTTTGTTCCTAAACCTACTTCTAGCGTATTCAGGCCCATTCCACTAAGAAACATTTGGGGAAAAAAGGTGGAATGGCTTGTCAATCCATTTTGTCAATCAATACACTAAACCCCTGTTTTATGACCGCTTGGAGAAATCAAACCACCAAATGCTTAAAACTCAAAATAAAAACTCAAATTAAATTTAAATTGATGCCAATCCCTATTTATTTCAATTCACATACATTATAAATGAACAACTACCTGTACAAAAACGTTCGCAGGCTGGTAATGGAGAAAAACACAAAAAATTGTAATAAAACTGAGATAGTTTATTAGTTTACTCCACAAAACTCTTCAACAACCCCTTACATCGAGTTGAAAATAATATTTAAACATTATCCAACCTCCTTCAATGCCTAAAAATTCTTCTACAACTACTTGAACCTTGGCATTCCATGACTTTACACCTCTTTTTGCATTGTACAACATTTGAAATTGACAACTTTGTCAATATTTTACAATTTTGCACTTTATGTCTAAATTAAATAACTATGACTATTACAACCTCCAAAAATGGCTATTTAAGACTTATTACATCATGAAAACACCTTAACGAACTCAAACTCCTAAATTTTCCTCATGGAGGCATGTGCTTGCAAAGGTGCAGCTGCACCATTCACTCGACCACAAATTTCCTTCCAAGTCTCTTGGAAGCCTTCATGCCTTGAACCTACAACATCTTCATGATATTCAATCTTTGATGCTCCTCCTTGTGCTTGAATTTGATTCATCTTTACCTTAGTCTTGTACTTGTCCCTTCTCAACAACTCTTCTCTTCTTGCTTTGTCATCTTGAATCTCGATCTATATACTCTTGTTTGTTTCTACCAGCTCCATCCATTTGCTCTTACTCTGTCCTTCTTCTTTACTCTCTGCAAAACCATCTACATTTTGACCTTCACCTTTCATCTTAACTCTTGGCTTAACTCCCATCGTCAGGATCATCAAAACAAGGAAGTAGCAAAAGAATCCCTTCACTCCATGTCTCTTAACTCTTCTTTTCACAATTTCTCTCAAGTTCTTTATGCTTAGAACCACTATCATAATAGTATACAACTACCCCGCCATACATTTTATCAACCAAGGATAATCCACTATCCTAACCACATCACTTACTCTCTTCTCCATCTCATTTGGAGACTTCATCATCAATTTTTCCCTAGCCTTCACTTGGCCAATCTCTATCAACTTCTTTTCCTCAGTCTCATTCAACATTGAGACCCTCTACAGATACTTGATTATCCTCTTCTTCACCAATCATGGTGACTGCAACTTTCTTATACTCTTCACTCTTTCCCACTATCTTTTGTCATTCCTCTTGGCTTACCACATAATCTGACTTCTTATCCTTCACCGAACTCTTTGTCAACTCTATATTCTCAAACTCTTTGATCACTTGTCCTTTCAATGGAAAACTCTCTTCACTGACCATTCTTTCCATGCGCTTATCTTCATCCTCAACTGTCATACATTCTTCTACTAGAATTTTATCTAGGTTCTTTGCAACTTTCATTTTCATGACCTACATCAAAATTTCTACCTTATACTCTTTGCCTTACCCTCTACATGGGCTCTTTGCATCTTCCATGCTCATAATTTGAATCAAATCTTCCTTTACCTCTATGTTTTTTGACTTAAATTCCATTATTTTAGCAATGCTTGACTACTCCTTATCTTCCTTTACCTACAAGGAACACAATACTGCCCCTATCATAATTTCTTCAATCTTTACAAGCCCTTCAAGGCTTTCCTCAATCCATCTACACTCTTTTCTTTGCCCATTTACCTCTACACTCATTCTCTTCACTTCTGAGACCTCTTTACCATTAGCTCTTCGAACACTTTTGCTAAATTAATCACTAGCTGCTCTTCATCTTTCCTTTCATTAGATATATGTTTCTCCTTATACCTTTTCTTATCAAGCTCCTGATGCCTTCCATTCTCTTTATCTTCCTTCTGTTGCTGCACTTTGTGTGCTTGTCCAATCTTTGGATAACATTTCTTCCTCATGGTGTTCTCACCAAACTTTGCTTGCCTATTCCTAGGCCATTCTCTTGCATCTATCTCATCCTTTGTTCTCATCTATGTTTTATCAAACCTACTCTCTGTTGTTCTTGCATTTTCCATTTTCTCCAAGGCTGCTTCTTCTCTATATTTACCTTTCTCTAGTCTCATAGACATTCTACTGCCCTGCATTGAAAAATTCTTCTTGTCCTGTATTGTTTCTCGTCCCCTTCTATCAAAGGAATCAAACTGAAAGTAACTCCATCTTTCTTTATCTCGTAACTATTTTTCCTCCCATTATATAGAGAAAATCTATCATACATCGATGGCACCCCAAATAATAGATGGAACACACTCATAGGCACAATATCACACAATATTTTATCTCTATATGCACCTATGTGAAACTCAATCCAACCTTGTTCTTTAACCATAAAAACATGCTCACCATTCACCCAAGGAACAAAATAAGCTGAATCACAGGGTATCCTCTCTAAGTGCAACATGTCTACCATTTCTTGAGACACCAATTTGTCTAAGCTACCTGAATCAACTATCATGATGCATACCTTACCTTGACACTTGCAGGTGGTCTTGAAAATTGCATTCCTTTGCATCATCTACTTTGCCATGTCTTATTTTGGTTGCATCTCATCTTTTCAGCTTCCAACTATCTTCTTCTTCAATCTTTAACTCTTCTAAACTTTAAAATATCTATGTCCTTTGCTCTGATACCAATTGATGTAATGTAAGGTAGGAAAACAACTCATATTCACCATACAAAGGGATTTCAACCCACTTTTCTCTCTTACAAGCTCGTGTTCAATCTTCCACCTAGTCTTCCTAGTAGGTCAGCAGGCCTACTTTTCTTGACAAAAATTTCAACCTTTCCAAACAACCTTCGCAACTAATCACCAATCTAGGCACCCTTTAAGTCCCTCTTTCACATATCTCAAACTTACTCACAACTCTTTTGGAGAAACTATCTCAAATCAAACCTTCTATGCTGACCCAACCATGAATTAGGCCTCTTTTCCAAAGAGACGCCTCAAAATACACAAGCAAACCTTGAAACCTCTTGAGAGTCATAAAACAACTTTCCAAACCATAGAATATTCAAATTTTTGGTCCCAACTCGCTCAATAGGGCCTATTTTAACAAAACAATCCTTTTCTTCACTATCAACCAAGGCTTATTGAAATTCATATACCTTGACCACTCATAACCTCAAAAAAACTTCCCACAGGCTTATTCCTGCCTACACCAACTCATTTCATCCTTAAATAGTGTTTCCTTCAAGTTTCCATGACTCTTCCTTCATTAAACCACTCTTTTTCACTTGTTTTCACCCTTATTCAACTAGGGTCTCATACTCCTTTCCACTTCTATCCTCTCTTGATATATTAGACCTTCAAAACACCTCTAAATACACCTACTCTCATAGTTTCCAAGAGATTCAACCATGCTCACAATCCTTTACTTCAACTCACTCTTTCTAGCCTTGTTCAAAAGGCACAAAATCTGAGTCTTTATCAGGGCAGCGTTACTAGACCTTTCAAATATCTTTATCACCACAAATTGTTTTATCCTAAACCTACTCCTAACTTATTCAGGCTCATTCCACCAAGAAATAGTGGGTACAAAAAGGTGGAATGGCCTGTCAATCCATTTTTTCAATCAATACACTAAACCCCTATTTTCTAACCGCTTGGAGAAATCAGACCACCAAATGCTTAAAACTCAAAATAAAACACTAAAATCAACTTTAAATTGATGCCAACCCCTATTTATTTGAATTCACATACATTACAAATGAACAACCACCTATACAAAATCGTACACAGGCTGGTAATGGATAAAAACACAAAAAATTACAATAAAATTGACATATTTTATTAGTTTACTCCACAAAACTCCTCAACAACCCCTTACATAGATTTCAAAATCATATTTAAACATTATTCAACCTCCTTCAATTCCTTAAACTACCTCTACAACTACCTAACCCTTGGCATCCGACACAGAAATGGGGACAATGCTCACGTTGCATCTGAAGGCATCTCCCCACCAACCAAGGCCCAAAAGAAACTGGTCAAGCCTCTCTAGAATATTGGTAAAACGAGGTCGTCTGTTTGTCCATGTATACACATCGTGCTTTGGTATGCAGTCAACCACTACCAATTCCCACATAAATTCTCTAAAGTCTAAAATTACTTTGTTGACCTTTTGAAGACCGCCACTTTTTTCATTAAGGTCCAAAATCACGTTAAAGTCCACTCCAAGCATTAGCCTGTCATTTTCCACTTGCTTTGATCGGTCCCTAATTTCCCTCCAAACTCTCAATTTATCCACTGTCCCTACTAGATCATAAACATTAAAAAATGGAAATTCTAGATTCACCCATCTGCACTTCACCCAACCGAGCTACCAATTCACCCCCGAGTCAGCTAGGCAGATATCCACACAGTTCAGGGACCACAGTATTCCTAAACCCCCCACCGCCCCAGAAGAATCACAAAAAATACCTTTCCTAGGCTTGCAATAGTTAGTGAATTTTCCCCCCTCCAGAGTGCTCAACTTTGTCTCTTGAAGAAGAATTATGTTTGCATTGATTATGTCAATGTGATGCTTAATTAAGCGTCGCTTGACAGGGGTCGTGAGGCCCTTGACATTCCACGTTCTAATCCTCATGGTTGTCCAAGGGAGGCACCTACTCCCTTGGATGACAAAAAAGCTTTTACGCTTTGAAGCCCCACCTCCCTAGCAAACTCTCCCGCTTCTGTTTGTTAGACTTCCTCCCCCGACCATTTTTTGTCCTTCCCAATAGTTTGGCCGCTGTCTGGTTGATGCATCTTGGTTCAACTACATCCAAATCATCTTCTGAAGCGCCATTGATAGCCCCATCCTTAGAGCATGACTCTGAACTGGCGCCCTCTAGTGTCAGGCCCCGACCCTCTAGGAGCAAGATATCTTCTAATCCCTTTATGTTCCCATCCATTCCAACTTTCTTGATTTCCACCACACTTTGTTCTCGAGCTTGACTCCTTTCCTGATGAGGAGGCATTAGCAGAGCATCTTCCCATTCCTTCTCTGCCCTCCATGCCTCAGGTGGATTTCCATCGAGCTCCTCTCTGCCTTTTAATACATCTCTCAAACAAGCTTTCTCCTTGCATGTGACTCCTAGAGTAGGATTGTAGATCATTAGGGGCAGGTCAGCTTGTTGCGTCTTCCCGTTTTTTCCATTGGTGCAATATACCTCCTAGTGATCCCAAGCACCACAAGAGAGGCATAAATATTTTTTCTCCTCAATTTCAATCTCCTAAGCCCAGCGAGCCCCATCCACTAAAAGACAGATTTTCTTCGGTATGGAATCAATTGCTGCTACTTTCATTCTTGTGTATTTGTATAAATTGCCTTCCATGATGTTCAAATCGATTTCCATTAAGGATCCTAGAGATCTGCTATTTTTTCCAAACAGTCTCTGGTCCAATATTCCATTGGGCGATTATATAGTCTTAACCATACCAGATGGTCGTATGGCCTCATCTTTACCGGATTGAAGTTTGGACACCATGGCTGCATATATAAGGGGCACTCCTTCATGAACCACATTTCACTTTCCATTACCTGAAGCTTTGCCTCTTCATTTGCAAACACTACTAGGAAGAATCCTTTCGGCAAGAATCTTATTAGGACTTTCATCTTCCATTGTTCCTTGATCCATTCCTTTATCGAAGCCCTATCAAGCGAAATTCCTATGAATTGGCATATGAATGCAAATTCCCTTAAAATTGCTCCATCCGACTTAGTTTCCTCTGATACCTCAATTTCCAATAGTTCTTCAGCAACTCTTTCATGAGGTTTGCAATCCACTATTGCTCGACTTTCTCCTAACCCCTTCACACTCTTTGCATTCCCTTTCCTGCGATTTTTGGACAAATTTTTCTTACTCAATTGCTTCTTTCATGCCTCACTCTTTCTTATTGGCCTCTGTCATGGGGGAGAAAATGGCGAAACAAAGGCACCTTGTCTCTTTCAAGTCCCCCTCCAGCCATCCACTGGGGACAATGATTCAGGAGTATCGTGTCACTTGCGTTCTGGTGTGCCTTCTTCCTCTTCCCTTGCTTCCTTCTGATGATAGAATGGGTGGCATTTGTCCACCCAATGCCCTTCTGAGAAAACCCATTGAGGATGGTAATCATGCTGCAAGCCCTTCGGATATGTTTCAGCCACTTCGCCCCCCCAAATTTTCTTTTGTCTTGCCTCATTCCTCTGGCGCTCCTCACCCTTCTTCTGGATTTCGCCATCCTTTCTTGTTTCATTGGTTTTCTCTTCGTCGCCTCCCTGCGAGCCTACTCCTTTTCGCTCCATTTTTTTCCTACACCACAATTAATAATTTATTAATAAGTAAAAATATTTGAAATAAATACTTATCAAAAAAATATTATGTAAAATTACTCTAAACATGAAACAAAATAATATTTTCCATTTTTGGTTTCTCTCATTTTTTTCTTCATGTAAGTTAAGATATATATATATATATATATATATATATATATATATATATATATATATATATATATATATATATATATATATATATATATCACATTGTCAAAATTAATTACAAATATTTCATCCAATTGTATTCTTCCTAGATATGTTTCTTAATTAAAATTAAATTAGAAAAAAATGACTTGTAGAGATATACAATCAATATATTTTTAGGTTTCCAATTTTATTTAGCAATTATCATTTATTTAATGTAGTTTTTATATATTAATGTTTAATGAACATACACTTTGAAATATGAACATAATAACTTCTAATCATCTTAAATATTTAAAATTTGAAAATTTGACATCATTTTACAAATTATATGAATTATCTTATAAAAAATTATTTAATCATTTTAACTTAGCAAAAAAAATTACTAGCTTTTCCCAATATTTATATTGGAAGATTAATAATTTATTAATAGGTAAAAATATTTAAAATAAATACTTATCAAAAAAATATTGTGGAAAATTATTCTAAACATGAAACAAAATAATATTTTTCTTTTTTAGTTTCTCTCCATTTTTTCTTCATAAGTTAATATTCATATATATATATATATATATATATATATATATATATATATATATATCACAATGTTAAAATTAATTACAAATATTTCATCCAATTATATTCTTCCTAAATATGTTTTTTAATTAAAAATGAATTACAAAAAAAAGACTTGTAGAGATATACAATCAACATATTTTTAGGTTTCCAACTTTATTCACCAATTATCATTTATTTAATGTAGTTTTTATATATTCATGTTTAATAAATATACACTTTGAAATATGAACATAATAACTTCTAACATTTTAAATATTTAAAAATTGAAAATTTGACATCATTTTACAAATTATATGAGTTATCTTATAAAAAAATATTTAATCATTTTATCTTAGCAAAAACAAATTACTAGCTTTTCCCAATATTTATATTGTAAAATTAATAATTTATTAATAAGTAAAAATATTTAAAATAAATACTTATCAAAATAAATATTAAATATAAACATAAAACACATTGTATTCTTTATATTTTCATTATAATGTCAAATAAATTAATAATTTATTAATAAGTAAAAATATTTAAAATAAATACTTATAAAAAACAACGAAAAATTTAGGCGCCTGTGCAAGTTTAATGTGGCGGCAAATTTGAGAGTAGTTGATTAAATTTAATGTGGCGGTGGATGACATGGGCCCACTTGCTTTCCCCTGGTGGCAGGCTACGGCATTAAATAAAGCTTGCTGAGCTGACAGTTCTATCATTAGTTGCAGATGTACTGACAGGTCTGAGGTTACACGGATGTTTATGGCGATGGATGCAAGAACCCCCATACCATGCCATTTTGGGGGCTGGATAGCCTTTGCCCAATGTATGTGTCTCTTCATTGAGCATTCTCCTACAAATATCTCAACATGTCCTCCAACTCCATGTCATGCTCCATTTGACAGTCCACTTTAAACTCCTTCAATATTGCCCTGTCGTTTGGAAACTTTATGATCACTATACTTTGAGATGATATATGGCTCCTTGCTGTCATGCATCATATTCTTTGTCCATCAAATCAATCTTCTCCATGCTATCACCATGAATAGTCTGCTTTTCCAAATTGGTCCCAGCATTGTTTGCAAGTTTTTAAAGGCTTCTTTGAAACATCTTTTCATTGGCTTTAGTGGCTTTAAAGTGCTCCAAAATTTAAATTTAGAAACACTGGTCAGCTACTCTCATACGATATCCACATAGCTCATATATTTTATTGAGTTGCTCTGGCTCACTCTTTCCTGGTAAGATCAATTTCTCATTAAGAAGCTCTGCAAATATGCATCCACCTGACCATATCTACAGCAGGACCATACATTGTCGATCCTAGCAGCAACTTAGGAGGCCTATACCACAGTGTGATGATTCTATCGGTCAAGCCTTGGTTTTGATTAGTGCTTAAGGGTCTTGCCAGACACAAAATCCGGAAGCTTTAGAATTCCATTATTATCTATTAGCAAATTTGATCCTTTGATGTCTCGATGTAGGACTTGGTTGATATGATTGTAATGCAACCCTGTTAATAACTACTGCATATAATACTTAATCTGAGGAACACTAAAACACATTCCTAATTGATCTGATGAGCCAATCAGGGCATGATCCATGTATTCAAAAACCATATAGATGCTACCATGTACATATTGCTATCTAATATTCTTTGTTCACCATTTTCTGGGCCCGGAAAAGTCACTATCTCCTTTACTTTTATAATTGGAATTTGTTAAAGCATTAAAGTGGGTGTCAACTTCAAACATTGTGGGAGTCTCTTTTCCTTATCTTGTCCATTAAGGCATCAGGCATTGGAGTTTAGTAAAGCGAATTGCGCAGTCCGTTGCAGAGAGAAGTAAGCAAACATGAAGCTTTCCGCAGACGAGCTGCAAGCAAGATGGTAGGGCCTTCAAGCTTCACATGATTTCGATAAACAAGGCCTCCTCGAGTGGCACGCAAGAAACTACCAGTGGGTCAAGTATATAGAATACCGTTCCCCGACAGTAATTCAAACAGCCTCCATTAACGAGAACCAAATCCCCTGTGTAGCGCCAACAGCGGAAAGCCTGCAACAGATTCGAGCAAAGGAGCTTCAAATTGGCCACTATCATGAAGGCCGTGTTTTGTTTGGAACGTTGTGTGCGGAGGCGCACAGGATGGTTGGCATCACCACAGTTTTGGAAGACGAAGGCGGAAATGGGGTTCAACTTGCCATATATAACGTCCCACTTTCGATTTGGAGGACTGCAGATGTGCGCAGGATTTACCCAAAAGGCGCCAGGGTTGCAGTGAAAGAGCCCTACTTCAAGCGAGCTGATGACGGTCTTCTCACGGTATGTGTTGATAACCCTGATAACATAGAGATTATTGATGTGCCTCAAGAGGATATTTTACTTGTGGACCTGCTTGAAGGAGACAAATGCTTCAGAGATAACAAGTGGGAAGGCGCCATAAAATTTTACTCCGCTTCTATAGAAATGGTTCTTTTTTGGCTGCAAATTTGGTCCAGTCATACTTTGGGCTTCCCAAAAAATTGGCAGGATTTAATAGAGGCCCTTTCGTATTCCTTTTCTAATCGTGGGGAGGCGAGATTGATGGTCAAAGAATTTCTCAAGGCTGTGGAGGATTGTGATAAAGCACTACACGCACTTGGCGAGTACAAGGGGCGGGCTCTGCACGCACTTGGCGAGTACAATTTGGCCTGTGAGTGCTTTGAGAGAGCTCTACAGCAATCCCCGAGGGCCGGGGACATTGAATCTCTGTATCAGAGGTCCAAGAAGTTTAATGACCAAAACAGAACAGGTATGTTCGATCTCTCTACATATTTTTCGAAAGGATGCAGGCCACAAGATGTTCCTGTGGTGAGCAATTATATTGGTCCAGTTGTCATCAAGACATCATCAGCCAAGTCTTCAGTGTACGGGCTGGGATTATTTGCTACAAAGAGCATAGATATTGGAGATATTCTTGTTGTGGACAATAGCATTGCATTTAAGTGTATAGAGTCCACAGAGCCAAGAAGCCTCGGTTCTCTCAGTATTCTCAAGGTTTCAGAGGATGAAGTTAGGGAAGATCTGAAGGCTAAGCTTCTTTCTTCTGCAACGTCATCGCCCAGGATACTGCAGCAGTTAAAGTGCCTTGCTCAAGAAGAAACGAAAGTTCCCCCCATGGATCTGTTTCGCATAAACAACAACAGCTGGAGAAAAGAGACTTTTGCTCAAGACGAAACGGAATTTCCCTCCATGGATATGTTTCGCATTAATGATAACAGCTGGAAGAACTATAATGTCTGCAGGAGAAAAGAGACTTCTACTTTGGACAAGGACGAAGTCGTAAAGATAATGGAGAACGTGACATGCAACATACAACATTTTGGCGGACGAGACATCAAACGATATGGATTGTGGGTTCTTCCGTATTAAATAAACCATTCCTGTTTTCCCAACTCCAATTGCATGGTTGTGGGAGAAGCCATGTTTATTATAGCGGGAAGAAGTATTGCTGCTGGAGAAGAAATAACAATCTCTTACTTTTTCAATCTCGTACCACTCAAGGAGCGGGAGATGATATGCAGTCTGAAAGGGTTTCGCTGCGAGTGCAAGCGCTGTGTCTTAGAGCGAAGCTTACCGCCCGCCCAAGCAAGGGCCCTTGAGAAACTGGCGCAATCCATTCGATGCAATGTAAACGAGTCCAACTGTGACCCTACTCTCCAGCTTAAGTTCATGTCTAAGAATGTTGTGGATTTGGATAAGACCTTGAGCACCCTGAGACCTGAAGAAAAGAAACTGATACGAGCTTCCTTTCAGTTTGTCTACTCTAATATTCTTCTCTTTCCTCAGCAGCATTGTTTTAATGTTGATGTAGCTCTGCCTTCATTAGGAGAATTAGTTGAAGCTTGCCAAAATGCATCGCCAGGCAATTCCATGTCCTTTTCATTGTGTGCGAATGTCTATGGGGAAGGCCATGGTGAAGGACGTGCTGTGCCTCAGGAGGCAGACGGAGTGTGCTCTGCAATGATAGGCAAACAGAAACGGCGCCTTGTCTTGTCTCTGTACAAGTGCGCTGCTAGAAGGGTGTTTGAGCCCAGCTTAACTGACATCCGCTCCAGAAAAGTTCTCAACATATATTTGCTGTGTTGTACCCAACTTCTTGAACCAGATGTCTCTGCAGGTAATATATATTCAGTTATCAGTAATAGATCTTGAAGAGATTTTGAAGCTCTGATGTTTTTAGCTTCTTGTATAGATTATGTAATTTATAATCTAATATTTTGTAATTTCTTTTGAAGAGTGAATTAACTTCATAGATTATCTTCATGTCAGAAGTCCGTGTCTTTCTGCTCCACCAATTACTGCTATCATCCAATTTTCCCTGATGAAATCCTAAAATTCATCGATGATTGCAAAGCTACCCATCAAACAAAGCTCCCCAGTTCCCTGAAACTCAACACTATGGATGTAATCTTTTGTCTAAAGAAGGCCATAAGCAAACCAAACGTGATTTCATTACCTTCTTTCTGTTCAGGTAGGAAGCTAGTGAGTTTTTTACAATTAAAAATATTTCTTCAAAGAAAAGGAACATTTTTATAGACAAGATAAAGTTATTATATGCCTGCCACATTTCTTTAAAGTTAAAGTTACTACATGTCTGCAATTTAATAAAAGAGACATTAAATCTGTACATATTTAAAAAAAAGATTTCTTGTGAATAATTTTTAAAAAAATAGATATGGGCTGTTAGGCCGTGGGGACAATTTTGTTGTATAAAAAAAAAAAATTTATGTAGAATAAATTGGATAGTCTGCCAAATGTATAAAAATTATTTATATATAATTAGTATATTTATTTTAAAAAAGCTATTTGAAATATGTGAAGAAGTCTATTTCATTTATATGTAATAAATTGATTGAAAATAGATATTTTTTTATATTTTCTACATATTTTTTAAAAGATAGATATATATTAGTTTTATTTTATTTTAGAATCAATAAAAATCAATTTTATTTTATTTACATAAAAATTATTTTAGTATTTTAGTACTTTTAAAAATATGTCAAATTTTTAATAGTTTTTGTTAACATCTTCATATTATTACATTTCATCTTTTCTTTCCAATATAATTATACTTCTCTACATAATTAATAATATTTAAATATTTTTTAATAAACAACCATAAACATTATTTGATAAAAAGTTCATCAAATTTTTACTTGAGCTTCTTACTTTCCATAACATAGACATCCATTTCATTATTAGGTCAAGTTTCATTCTTAATGTAATGACTCACCATTTCATTAATGCATTAAAATTATTTCTAAGAGATTGAATAAAGGAAATGCTTTCCCATATAATAATGATGGAGGGATCATTGCTTTTGATTAACTTCACATCAACCTATTGATATTTTATTAAACCCCTTGTACTATGGGTATGCAAGGGATCATGTAGCGTTTTATATTAAAAAAGAAATAGTGGCTTTTAAAAGTTGACATAAACGGATCATGTATTTTTTTATAATTTTAGAGATGTTTTAAATAGAGTATTCTTAATAAAAGTTGGACATTTGATATATGATTTATTATAATATAAGTTATTATTTTTTAATAATTTTAATTTAATTTTTAACTTATATTTTTAAATTTTGTTTTTTATTATAGTTGTCATATTAAAATTAGTTTAAAATTGTATATGTGATTTTGATTCTTAATTTAATAAATCAAATCTAATTATAATATGAAGTCAGTTTATGGTTAACAAGACATGGTCAATTGATTCAAGCAAGAAGTATTTCAATTTGAGTGTTAGTGCATTATATAAAAGGATAGAGACTTAGTTCATCTCAAATAATCAATGGTGTTGGTGTATTATCATGCTTCACCTAAGATAATACTATATCTTACATGTAACATTACACATATTTATTAACTTAGGATTATAGGATGTTTTATTTTCCCTCATATATATAACTAGCTAATAATGACATGCATCACTTTCTTTGAGGGCTTCAAGTGTTACCACTCTTATCAATTCTTGATTGATAAAATTTAGGTGGCTAATTCATAGATATTAGGTTGTAGGTTATTTTGTTTATCAAAAATTATAGCATAGTATCAAAGCCATGATGTTTAAGGGTAAGTCCAAATTTTAATATTTTGGGTGCATTAACCATAGAATATTTTATGGGTACATAAGGCATAGGATATATTTTGGGTGAGACTTATTTTTTGTGAATGGGAGAGTTCTTTGACCTCACCATTATATAAAAAAGGCTTCAAAATTTTACGTTAATACTTTTACGAATCTAACACTTAGTGGTTGAATAACCTATTTTTTACGTTCTATCTTTGTGGCCATCCCTTGCAAATAACATGTTTTTCAAATCACCTTAATTAATTAAAATATTTCCATTACATTTGAGAGAGTCCAAAACTATAAGATCACCTATCATTTATCAAAATCAAGCCAAGTGATCACATTTTTTGACAAAATTTACTAGGAAGGTCATATGAGACTATTCACAATGCATTACATTATATTTTTTCAAAAAAATAGAGGGTGGCTAATGCTCTACTACCAATTAACATATTTTTTATTACCACTAGCTCCTATCCCTCCTAGTGCCACTACTCATCAAAGCCACTATCCTCTGACCACCCGCTACTACTAATAGCCAAGGCATCTACAAATCTTTGGAAAATATTATAACATCACTTTAAATTTTATCAAGGATAATTTTTCTCTACGCATAGTTAATTCCATAGTGTACATGTAACATTGATTACACCTACCTTATCATGTCATTGTCATCCTTGAACAAATGAAATATCCTACTGCCTCAAGAAACATGAAAAATTAACTTAGCATGCAATGTTGATAGTGCATTCTATATTCTAGTGGTATGCTTCAATTTAATTCTACCACATCATCATGCCACCCTATCATATTGCATAGTTAGTGTGCCCTTTAGGAGAAAATCTACCACTCTCCATTGCATTTTTTAATTAAATGCTCAAATTTAGGAAACTATAAATTTCTCATCTAATGTATGATTATGGTAATTTTCTTTACTTTGGTTTTACTCATTGGCTACATAGTGAAAATATTTGTCTATATAGTAAATTTTAATTTTTCATAAATATATTTTCTCAAAAATAAGCCCATACATTTCACATTAAGATTCATTTTATAGTATACTTTCTAAAAGTGGGGAATTTTGTATACCATATATGCATTGGTGCACTTTATTTATTTAGATCTCATAATGATACTATAATCTCAAATTTTACCACATTTAGCAAATATTTAATATTTTGGAAACTTTAAATAAGCATATAAATATGCTAATTATAAATTTCCATAGTTTTACTTGTCTTTGGTGGGTTGTACAAATCAATAATGGGAATATTGTAATAAGAACTAACATAAAGTTCCATTCTAGAGGGTTGCAATCATATTATGAAGTATTTATGTTCACTTCTGTTCTCAAGCTAGATTCAAGAGAACTATTTATCTTGGAAAGAAGAGACCAAGAATCACTACCTCAACTACAGTCTATTACCATATCATCTTGGACTTATTTTTGTGCTAGTTGATTTTGAATAAAAGCATGCATGGTCCAAATATAATGGCATAATAAATGGACTAATATGTTTAATTTTTAAGGATATTGTACATTGCATAGAGCAAGCTATGTGCCCTTTGATTGTCATGACTATAATAAAGGAGTTGTATGAATATATTAAACCTCTATCTATCTGTATCGTGTTCCTTTATATAACATTTTTCATGTGGATAATATTTAGACAATAATTCATCATCCTCTTGGTGCCCCACCTATAGTCATTCATAGTCATACTTTCATTATGAGTAGATCATGGCATGAGTAGCATAGTCATCTTAACCATTAAGTTAGAGATTATGCACTAAGATTACAAAGTCTCTCAATATTTCTATAAAGTTCAAAATTGCCTCTCTAAGTTTATCCAATGGTTTTTTTCAACATGACCATTCATATCTACCAAATTCACCTTAATAGGATCCATTGTTGATAGATCAGTCTATTTGTTGGATCCCATCTATTTGTTCTAGAGGACACTATTAAGAACCTATTTTTCTTATTTAATGATAAAATACTCCAATAGTTACATCGTCATTATTATCACTTGTTATATCTCATCCTACATGCATTCCTTTGAAATGTCACATTATATAATTATACTTGAGACTCCTACTAAAATATTGATCTATCACCCTTCACCATCACAAAGACTAATGAATATGTTCCCAATTTTATAAACCCTTTTTTTTCCTCATTCATATTCCTTAATGGACTGGAATAACCTTTTTCATGCACTTATGACCATATATCTTGGAAAGGGAAGAAACATTATTTGATAAAATCAGATCATCATCAATGTTTAAAGTCAACCATATATTTCTAGTGCAAGAGGAACACATTTTAAGGACTACCTAACATCACCCTTGAAACTCTTTCTCTCTTGGGGGATTTCTCCTTCTCATTATTTGGGTGTTTATCTTCTTATGTGAGTGCACCAAAAATAGTTGTGTTATTATGACCTATTTTTGTTCCTCCTAAGACACACTTAAGGGGGTTGTTGGTGTAATATAACTTCTCACCTAGGACAATACTCTTTCTCACATGTAATATTGCACATATTTATCAAGTCCACTTAAGGTAGTATATATTTGTTCGTGCCTAAAAATATAATAAAGACATATGAAATTTTTTATTTGAGCTCATCAAGTACCATCACTCCCTCAACAATTATTGATTGATGGAAGTTAGATGTCATGTCTGCCTAGTCAAGGACCATCTTTGTCTCACTTGACTAAGTTTTAACTCATCTATTAATTGAGATTTAACTCATGACCTCTTAGACATGTGACAAACTAACTCACTCATCCTAGAGTCTTATACATTTGAATTCTATCAATTGTATTATGGCCTAATCAATTCAAATTATTCATGCTTAATTAATTAATATAGAATAACATTATTCTATCTCAATTTTATAATAATTCATAGAAATTATGTCTGGTTATTTTTTCATCATAAAATATAACATACAAGAGATAACATGTTTTCTTACATAGCATTTCAAGAGCATTACATTAATATCTATAATCATATGTGTTGATCTAGGACATTATAATTTACTTGGCATGTCTATGAACTTGCCAAATTTATTTAATATATCAAAGGGACTAATTAAGGTACATGCTGGGAGTCTAGTTAACTTTCCTTCACTAGCACTCCAAGTTCTAATGTTTCTTTTAAGCATCACCATATTTATATAGATAGAGGTGAATATAATTTGAAGAGTTAAGACCTCAAGTTCAATACCACATAGAAGATTCAATGCCGCAAAAATAGACCCAATGGTTGTAAGTTTCCCAAAATATGACTACAAGCATAGGACTAAACCATGATAGAGAAGAATTCATGATCTAGTTTGTGAAGATTTGATAATAAAAAGTATGATTTAAATAAAAAATTAACTCATGCGTATTTCCACTTCTCTCATTATGAACTTTTGAAATAACATCTTTAGAAATGTTAATCTCTATCCATGTCGTTGTAATATTGTTTATTTTATCTTAATTTCCTTGCTTTCTTCTAGGACTTAGAGGTCTTTTTCACATCAATAACAAGTTCAAAGCAATATTTAAGTGTTAGGAAAATCTCCATGTAAGATAACCAATCATTATATATATATATAATGTCCAACATTTAGGAACAATTCTAGAGTCCATTTCCAATAAATCTCCTTTTTAAAATAAGGCCAAGTAATGGTCTTAAAAAACATCAATCACAAAAAATATTATTTTCACCTATGTGATGATCCAATAAATAAACCCAATCAAAGAAATATGATCCTGTCAAGTAGATATTATCTCATAAGAATGCCCTAATTAATTAATAAGCATTTTCCTTCACTTAATTCTAAAAAGGAGAGCCAAAGACTCTAAGATAGCTTTAGCATCCATGATTTACCCCATGGATGTGGAAGTAATATTAAATGGGATTTGATTTACTACCCTTAGTTTCAAAGAATATTTTTGTCCACTCTCTCTCTTTATATTCTAGTACACTAAACAAAATTATTCTCAACTTACCTATTCATGAAATAAAAAATGACAAATAGCAAAGATATTTAACAAAATAAATTATCTTGAAAATGTATTTGTTCCCTCATTTTTTGTATTGGTTTGTGTAGTAAAAGAACCTATATATATTTAACATCAATTTCTTAGAGAACAATAAATATTGAAAAAAGACTTAATCATCCAATTATTTGAATCCTTAACCCATTATTTAGAATATTGTATATAAATAAACTATGCTTTAAACCCATAAAAATTTATTAACATATACATCGACTAACTACTCTATAAAGAATAATACTTCTAATGTAATGACTCACATTTATTTAAAAGAAAATAATACTTTAACGATATTTTAGTGTATATAAAATTAACTTTTCTATAAAGAATAATACTTTTAATCTGATGACTCACATTTATTTAAAAGTGAATAATACTTTAACTTTATTTTAATGTATATAAAATTAACTTTTGCCACGTCATTATACATTTACATTAGAAATTGTAAAAGCATTAAAAGGTAACAACTGGAGGAATCAAAGTGGGCGTCACATTAATCGTCCGTACATCATATTTGTTCGTTTCAAATTGTAAAAGCATTAAAATCGGTGGCAACTTTAAACACGACTGGCAACACTCTACGAATCTCTTGTCCATTAAGGCATCATGCATTTAAGTAAAGGGAATTGCTCAGTCGAATGCACAGAAATTAAGCAAATATGGATCTTTCCTCAGACGAGCTGCAAACAAGATGGAAGGACCTTCAAGCTTCACAAGATTTTGATAAACAAGGCATCGTTGAATGGCACACAAGAAACTACCAGTGGATCAAGTATGTAGAATCGCGTTCCCCAACAGTAATTCGGACAGCTTCAACTAGCGAGTATCAAATCCCCTACGTAGTGCCAGCAGCGCAAAGCCTGCAACAGATTCCAGCAAAGAAGCTTCAAATTGGCCACCATCATGAAGGCCGTGTTTTGTTTGGAAAGTTGTGTGCGGAGGCGCACAGGATGGTTGCCATCACCACAGTCTTGGAAGACGAATGCGGAAATGGGGTTCAACTTGCCATATATAACGTCCCACTTTCGATTTGGAGGACTGCAGATGTGCGCAGGCTTTACCCTAAAGGCGCCAAGGTTGCAGTGAAAGAGCCCTACTTTAAGCGAGCTGACGATGGTCTTCTCACGGTATGTGTCGATAACCCTGATAAAATTGAGATTTTTGGTGTGCCTGAAGAGGATACTTTACTCTTGGGCCTGCTTGAATTGCGTGGTGAAGGTAACAAATGCTTCCGAGAAAGCAAGTGGGAAGGTGCTGTAGAATTTTACTCCACCTGCATAGACATGGTTCTTTTTCTGCTGAAAATTTGGTCCAGTCATACTTTGGGCTCTCCAAACATTCAGCAGGGTGTAAAGGAGGCTCTTTTGTATTCCTATTCTAATAGAGCGGAGGCCAGATTGATGCTCAAAGAATTTCTGAAGGCCGTGGAGGACTGTGATAAAGCACTAGATTTGGATTTTCAGCACACTAAATCCTTGGGCCGCAAGGGGCGGGCTCTGCATGCACTTGGCGAGTACAATTTAGCCTGTGAGTGCTTTGAGAGAGCTCTACAACAGTCCCCAACAGCCGGCGACATTGAATCTCTGTATCAGAAGTCCAAGAAATTCAACGACCAAAACAGAACAGGTATGTTCGATCTCTCTACATATTTTTCGGAAGGATGCAGGCCGCAAGATGTTCCTGTGGTGAGCAATTATATTGGTCCAGTTGTCATCAAGAGATCGTCAGCCAAGTCTTCAGTGCACGGACTGGGGTTATTTGCTACAGAGAGCGTAGATATTGGAGATATTCTCGTTGTGGACAATAGCATTGCATTTCAGTGCATAGAGTCCACAGAGCCAAGAAGCCTCGGTACTTTTAGTATTCCCAAGGTTTCAGTGGATGAAGTTAGGGATGGTTTACAGGCTAAGGTTGTTTCTTCTGCAATGTCATCGCCCAGGATACTGCAGCAGTTAAAGTACCTTGCTCAAGAAGAAACGGAAGTTCCCTTCATGGATCTGTTTCGCATAAATAACAACAGCTGGAAGAACTATGGTGTCTGCAGGAGAAAAGAGTGTTTTGCTTTGGACGAGGACGAAGTCGTAAAGATAATGGACAACGTGACATGCAACATACAACATTTTCCCGGACGAGACATCAAACGATATGGATTGTGGGGTCTTCCATATTTCATCAATCATTCCTGTTTTCCCAATTCCAATTGCATGGTTGTGGGAGAAGCCATGTTTATTATAGCAGGAAGAAGAATTGCTGCTGGAGAAGAAATAACAGTCTCTTACTTTATCAGTCTTTTCCCACTCAAGGAACGGGAGATGATATGCAGTCTGAAAGGGTTTCGCTGCGACTGTAAGCGTTGTGCCTTAGAGCGAAGCTTACCAGGCGCCCAAGCACGGGCCATTGAGAAAATGGCGCAGTGCATTCGGTGCAATGTAAACGAGTGCATTAAGTTCATGGCTAAGAATGCTGTGGATTTGGAAAAGTCCTTGAGCGCCCTGAGCCCTGAAGAAAAGCAACTGATACGAGCTTCCTTTCAGTTTGTCTACTCTATTATTCTTCTCTTTCCTCAACTTAATTGTCTTAATGTTGATGTAGCTCTGCCTTCATTAGAAGAATTAGTTGAAGCTTGCCAAAATGCATCGCCAGGCAATTACATGTCCTTTTCATTGTGTGCGAATGTTTATGGTATAGGACATGGTGAAGGAGGTGTTATGCCTCAAAAGGCAGAGGAAGTGTGCTCTGCAATGATAGGTAAACAGGAACCGTGCCTTGTCTTGTCTCTGTACAAATGCTCTGTTAGAGGGGTGTTTGAGCCCAGCATCACTGATATCCGCTCCAGAATAGTCATGAATTGAAGATATGCATGATAAATATGCTACGCTAGTGTTTCCTTCTTCTTTTTTTGTTTTAATCCATGTAATTCATGATAACATTTATGAACAATTAAGCTTTGTTTTAGTTTTTTCTGTATTTCTCATCTTTCATCTGATATGTTCTTCTTTTCAGCTTTGCTATTCGCTCATTTTCAAATTATTATCTTTCACTAATATGTGACAGAATTAATATGTAGGTTGTTCTGTAACATATATTTGCTTTGTTGTACCCAACTTTTTGAACCAGAAGTCTCTGTAGGTAACATATATTCAGTTAGCAGTAACAGATTTGTGTTTATCTTTCTGTATACATTATCTAATTTTTGTTCTTATATTGTGTACTTTTTAAAAAGAGTATGTGCATGTTTGATCTCTTCACCTTCTTTCTGTTCAGATAGGAAGCTGATGAGTTGTTTACAATTAAAACAAAATCATCCAAATTGAAAAAAGAGAATTTATTTATATAGTTACATTTGTATAAAATTCTCTCACATTTGTATAAAGTTACTTGCAGATTTGCCATAAATAAATAAAACTTTTAAATATTTTCCTTGAACATCTTGCATAGACGGTCAAAAGTATAAAGAATTACTTATATATATAATTCGGCTGCTTTGAATAGATAACCATTTAAATATAAAAATAAAAGAATTGTTTAACGGGGAGAGTTGATCGTCAAATCTATTCTACTTAATTGAGTTGATTACTTCTCATAGCATTGCCATCTGCGTCATTATTAATCTTAGCTTATTATTACCTTTTAAAAGACCGAATAAAGGAAATCCAGTCCCATTTAATAAAGACGGAGGTACCATGGCCTTTGTTTAGTGTCACCTCATCTTTTTGATATTTTAATTAACCCGTTACTTTATGGGTATGAATGGGATCATGTAGCATTTCTTAGTTTTTTGAAAGTTGATAGTAAGGGGTTATTTAACTTTATATAATTTTATGGAAGGTTTAAATAGTGTATTTTCGAGTAAAAGTTGATATTCAATTCATAATTTAGTAGAATATGAATTATTATTTTTCAATAATTTTAATTTATTTTTTAAAATTTTATTGGTTTCAATTTTGATTTCAATTTATAATTGTAATTTGAATTCAATTCAAATTGTACACATAATCTTAACTCTTAAAATCATAAATAAAATTTAACTATAATCTTAAGTAAACTTCCTTTCAACTAAACATTACCATATATTCAAATTTAAATGTTAGAGCATTATATAAAATGACAGAGCACTTGTTCATCTCATTACTTCAATGGTGTTGGTGTATTATTATGCTTCACCTAAGTTACTATTATATCTTAAGTGCAATATTACACATATATATTAAGTTTACTTAGAATAATGGGATGTTTAATTTTTTGTCACGTAACTAGCTAATAAAGACATGTGTCACTCTTGATTTGAGGTCTTTAAGTGCCACCACTCTTTTCAATTCTTGGCTGGTGGAAGTTAGGTGTCACCTATGCCTAATAAATGGTCCTTTGTGTCTCACTTGATTGAGTTAACTCATCTCTAGATTGGGAGTTAATTCATGACCTCTTAGGCATGTGTCATCATGACTCACTCATATAATAGGCCTATATATGTGTACTCTAGTCATTGTATTTTGGCCCATTTGGCTCAATTCATTCATACTCAATTAATGAATATGGGATAGTATTACTCTCCTTCCATGTTGTGGCTAATTCAAATATTTTAGGTCTATGATAGGGTCATAGATTCTAAACATGTGCAATTAATGAGTATATCAAACACCAATTAGAGTACAATAACTTCCCATGACATAAAAAATAATTCCAATCCCTCAAGGATAGCCAAAACAAAATCCCCAAAACAATCCCAAAAGAAAATTTACTACTCTTGAACTAATGGATGTTGTGTTTAGGAAATTCATACGAGTAAACATTGTCATATTTCCTATGATGCAATCCTTTGATGAGTCCAAACCCAAATCATCCTAGTATAAAAAAATGAATATTGTGACTACCACAATATTAAAGGACATACAAAAAATAAATTGATGAAGCTTAAAAACTATATTCAAGATGACATTGACTATGTAGACATACATATCAAGGGAGTTTCATCCTTCTCACCAAATGATCAACTGGGGATCTATCAAAATCCACTCCCAAAGCATTCTAGAAAGGAAATCCATTCACATCCACCAATCCAAATGAATTTATACCCAAAATAACCACACTAATTTAATGTCCAATATAGTAAAATTCCCCATAACTATGATATTATTGTGGGATGCATTACCCATAACCCCTTGGAAGTTGCAACTATCAAATTCAAAGTCAAGAATCTTGATTGTCATATCACCAATGGACATGACAGGGTTACTATCCTAGGAATATCCACTACATCCTCCCTATTGGCAAGAGGGAATGGAGAATTAGAGTTTTGAGATTTGTATCCTAATATCCCTTGTATATAGTTAGTTTATACCCCAGAGGATGCATTGAGTTAAAAGAGTAATTGCGCAAGAGAAAACTATATCTAAATGTATTTCATATGTAACTTAAATAAAAACCATATTCATTCATAACATAAATATTGACTGAATCCTTATAGCTCCATATATATATATATATATATATTTATATGTTCAAATGGCAGATACAATGGGGGCTCTTAGTCTCTACTCTACATTCTCTTCTATTTTGTATTCATATTCTTACCCCAATATCATCTATCTCTTATATCTATTGCATACATATATTTATACTTTGTCTCCTAGAGAGACGTTGCCCTTATAGGGCACCTTTTACTCCATCTTCATTTTCAACCTTAGGTTTCATAAGTCATATGTGGTAGCTTACAGTAGCTTTTGGTCTTTTCCCTGTAACCTGCTAACATCATCCTACATTTTAAAATTATCTTATCCTCAAGATATGTTGTTTAGTTCCCTAAGAAAATATGTTTGTAGATAAATTTTAGTTGCATGATTGCAATATCCCATTGTCGTTTTGCTTGTTGAAGGACTTTGATGTCTCCTTAAGTGTTTATGTTTATTGCCTCTTCCTTTGCAAGAGTAATTGGTATCTAAATCTATTGAGATTTTTTCTTTACATCCCCCAAAACTTCATTTAAATGTGTCATTTTGATGTTGATTATTTCTCTAAGCTATTTTATTTGCATTTTTATCAATCCCCTCTACTCTTGGACTTGTTTTAGCCATGTGTGTAGGTTCTTTAATTATGCTCTTATTGTTTCATCCATATCTTTTAGTTGGTCGTAGGAGATGAAATCTGCACTATTTATGCCTCTGGTTGTGTGATCTGATCCTTGAGGTTTTTGGTGAGGTTTGACTATTGGAGGAAAAATTGGTAGACCACATTTACCTCTATTATGTCCCCTTTTAAGTTCTTCATTTGTTTCTCCAACTGTGAGTGGAATATTGCACATATTATTATGGCATCCTCTATTTTCATTTTTAGTATATCCTCTTCTCAATCCTTCCTTTTATTACCAGTCTATGTCTTTAGATCTACTTGTAATTTTTCCACCAATTACTTGAGTTTTTATGGTAGTGAGAGGGATGTCTCTTTGTAGTTGTGGTATTGTGTTTTACAATATACCTACGACTTCTTGTAATTGTTTCACACTTTCAACATGTTGTTATAATAGTTCCTCCCTTATGGTCGCTTTTGAAATGGGGAGACACAAGAGAGGTTCACCTAGGACCCTATTAATAGAAACTGTAGTCTTACAGTGTGGGTGTTGGTTGTAGTTGCTTCTGTTGTGTCAAAAAATATTTGATGGATTTTTTAGCAGATTGAGAAGTAGAGACTTTTGTAGTTGTAGTGTAGGAAAATGCATACCCTTGCAATTTCACACTTATTTGGGCCGGCCTTGCTTTATTTATCCCTATTTATGTCTTAATTGGTCCTATTTTGCATCCACAAGCCTATTGAACTACATCTTTTATGGCCAATCCCGACAAACTTCAAAGAATAAATGATAATTTAATGATTTTGTCTAAGTATCCTTGATTTTTGGGTCAAGACTAAGATACCACCTAGGGCGTCTTTGTCCCCCAAAGGTCTTGGGACCTTGATTTCAAGTGGATCTTAAATGGGCCCCTTTTTGGAGTTTGTACCCCAAGTTTCAGGACTTGGGACTAAGACGCCACCTATGGCATCTTAGTCCCCCTTAAGCTTTTTTTGGGATTTAATTTCAAATTATGGCAAGATTTATCCTCCTTTAATTAATGATTTTATATGTCAGCTTGTTGTGGTGTAATTTCGGGATATTAAGTATGAATAAGTATAAATACAAGGTTCATTCACTCATTTTCTCCTTTAACAAGAATTCAAGTATTCATTATTAAGGAAAGTTTATGAGATCAAGAGAAATTCTTCAAGCATCATATCAAGGATATCATTCATCATTTTTTTGTTGTGCTAACAATTATGATGTAGGGTTTATGATTCAAGCAAGTGTTTCATGCAAGATCTATATCATTCAAGGAGTCAAGAGCCACATCCATTGCAACCATTTCAAGCATATTTGTAGCACCTTGTTACAAGGGTTTGGTGAGTTGCAACATAGTGTTTTATTCATTCATCATTTCCCTCCATTATTCCATTCTATTTCAAGGTTTAATTACCAACAAGGGGTTTGACCAAGGCAAACCTCCATCCACTAACAATCAACAAGTTTTTCCTCTCTTGCGTGTCTGTGTTTACATATTTAGGTTGAAGACTTGACGATCATTTGAAGCACCAATGAAAAGTTGTAAAGTTGCAAAGTTGTCATGTTCACATAATATCACCTACAAGCTAGATGTGGAAGTTGTAGGACCTGGGATCTAAAAAGAAGGAAGTGTAGACCTTGAGCCTCAAGACCACATTTGGAGATTTCAAAAATTGCAGATGGGACTAAGTCACCACCTAGGGTGTCTTAGTCCTCCCGAAGGTATTTTGCAGAGATTCTTTGAGGTTTGATTCTAGCATCTGAGGATGTTGCATCTGCCTTGAAAAATAACAATGAGACTAAGACAACAGTAAGGGCATCTTAGTCCTCCATAGAAAATTTTGACAACATTTTTTCATTTCCAAAATCCTCATTACATTTCTAGACTTCCCAAGTACACATACCCTAACTCGTTGCATAATTTCATCATTTACATCCTTCATTTACCTTGCATTACTAGGTTTTGTGAGTTGAATGTTAAATTGTCTTTTCTAAGCTTTTGCTTGGTTGTGAACCCCTCAAAGCCTAAAAGAACCCCTCCTAGGTCCTTCCCTATTGAGAATTGACTAACCCGTTGGGTTGATAGTCAATGCAATTTGGGATCCTAGGACATTCTTGATTGACCTTAGGAGAAAAGTGGTGTTCTATGACCTGGGTTATAAAGTGCCCATTTTCCTACAGTTTATTTTGGTTAACCCGACATGAAAAACCGTTAAATAATGAATTAAATTTTATATTTTCCTCTTCTATGACCTTAGACGATAAAAACTATGATGATCTTCCTAAATCGAGTGATGCACCACATGTTGAACCTGGTGATTCTCCTAGTACAACACTTGATGTTGTCCCTCTCGCTAGTGATCTTCATTCCGCATATACTGAACAAGAATGGGATGCAAATGACCTACTGGATGGTTGACTCGCATGTGCTTTACTAGTCATTTTTCTTCCCTTTTTTCTTTTCCTTGTGATTTCATTTATGTAATGTGATCCCCCGTACCATTATGTTTGATGTTGTCTCTCTCTCTCTCTCGCTCTCTTTATGCATTCCTCTCTTTTTACCTTCATTCTTCTATATATGTCATAAGCTTTTTCCTTTTCATTGGTCTTTTCTTTTTATTTTCATTTTTTTCTTGTGTTTTCCTTTTGGGGATGATGCAAGGCATCGAGACACCCTATGTCTCTTCCATGTTGATCCAAAAGATTCTTCATTATATTTTCTTTTCATTTTCATTTTTGTCTTGTGTTTTCCATTTGGAGATGACACAAGGCATCAAGACACCCTATGTATCTTCCATGTTGACCCAAAAGGTTTTTCATTTTGTTTTTGCTCTCTTTGTGTTATTCTTCCAATTCTATGTGTATTTGGGGAATGATGACACTCTTGTGCTCTCTAATATCATTGCGGCAAAGATAGATATTGACCTCGAATCCATAGATCCCTTATGTGTTTCTGGGGGGCAACCCTCTTTTCCACTTTCTCTTGCATGTTTGTCTACTTTAAAGTAATTGCTCACAAAATGGTGTTTAGTAATTGCTTTAAAGTGGGGGCATACATTTGCATTATTTCAGCATTATTTTAACATGATTTTGTTTGTGTTTCCATGTTCCTTGATGTGATTTTCTTATTTCATGCGATGTGTTTTTCTCTTTGTGATGACATTGGGAGTAATGTCCTTCAATAGTTTTATCTATCTTAGCATATACATTCCTCTTAGTGGTAATGCGACACACTACACTCCCGAAGTTGTGAATCTTTTATCCTTTGATTGGTCCTCTCTTGGAGACATTAGGAACAATGTCCCCTAAGATTAAGACCTCACATGAACTAAGTAAAATCCCTTCAACCACCCCTCTCTCTTGTTGCGTTGCATTTTTGTACCTTTATTAAAGTCATGGGGGTATGGATTTGATATGGTCCCTCGGGGCTCACCTAGTGAACAACTAGCTTCACTAGCCCTTGTGAGCATGCATTTTTGTACCTTATTAAAGTCATGGAGGTATGGCTTTGATATGGTCCCCTGGGGCTCACCTAGTGAACAACTAGCCTCACTAGCCCTTGTGAGCAAGAAATTTTGTCCTTATCATAGTCATGGGGTTATGACTTTTATATGGACTTCTTGGGGCTCGCCTAATGAACAACTAGCTTCACTAACCCTTGTGATCATGCGCTTTTGTCTGCATAATGGACAATGCATTCCAATTTTAAACCTTTTTGGAAAAATAGCCTAGACCTAGTCCACAACATGTTGGATAGCCAGTCAAAGCTTGATCCATTGCATTTTTTGTTTTCCTTTTCCTTTTTGTTTTTCCTTTTTCCATCTTTGATGGTGTATTTTTGCGATCTAGTTTTGGCTTCATATATCATCCACATGTGTGTTCCTTTGTGCCTATGTTGGTTTTCCATAGGATCTTGATCCTAGGGGCTTGGCCACCCTCTTGATCATTTTTATCATATCTTACTAACATTTGTACATTTGAACCCCTCTTGATTGTGTGGTTGGCTACTTTAGTGTGAGTTTTAAGCAATTTCATCCTCTCATTAAAGTGGGGGCTAAATGTAGTGTAGGAAAATGCATACCCTTGCACTTTCACACTTATTTGGGCCCACCTTGCTTTATTTATCCCTATTTATGTCTTAATTGGTCCTATTTTGCATCCACAAGCCTAATGAACTACATCTTTTTATGGCTAATCCTGACAAACTTCAAAGAATAAATGATAATTTAATGATTTTGTTTGAGTGTCCCTGATTTTTAGGTCAGGATCAAGATGCCACCTAGGGCATCTTTGTCCCCCAAAGTTCTTGGGACCCTGATTTCAGGTGGACCTTAAATGGGCCCCTTTTTGGAGTATGTACCCCAAGTTTTCAGACTTGGGACTAAAACACCACCTAAGGCATCTTAGTCCCCCTTAAGCTTTTTTCAAGATTTAATTTCAAATTATGGAAGGATTTAGCCTCCTTTAATTAGTGATTTCATATGTCAGCTTGTTGTGGTGTAATTTTAGGATATTAAGCATAAATAAGTATAAATACAAGGTTCATTCACTCATTTTCTTCTAACAAGCATTCAAGTATTCATTCCTAAGGCAAGTTTATGAGATCAAGAGAAATTCTTCAAGCATCTAGATCCATCATCAAGGATATCACTGCATCATGTTTGTTGTTGTGCCAACAATTATGATGTAGGGTTTATGATTCAAGCAAATGTTTCATGCAATATCTATATCATTCAAGGAGTCAAGAACCACATCCATTGTAGCCATTTCAAGCATATTTGCAGCATCTTGTTACAAGGGTTTGGTGATTTGTAACATAGTATTTTGTTCATTCATCATTTCCCTCCATTATTCTATTCTATTTCAAGGTTTAATTACCAACAAGGAATTTGACCAAGGCAAACCCTCATTCACTAATAATCAGAAAGTTTTTCCTCTCTTGCATTTTTGTGTTTGAAAATCTAGGTTGAAGACTTGAAGATCATTTGAAGTGCAAAGTTGTAAAGTTGAAAAGTTGCATTACAAAGTTGTCATCTTCATGGAAACTCACCTATAGGCTAGATGGGGAAGTTGCAGGACCTGAGATCTGAAAAGAAGGAAGTGCAAACCTTGAGCCTCAGGACCACATTCAGAGATTTCAGAAGTTCCAGATGGGACTAAGTCTCCACCTAGGGCGTCTTAGTCCTCCTGAAGGTATTTTTGTAGAGATTCTTTAAGATCTGGTTCCGTCATCTAAATATCCTACATTTTACTCAAAAAATAGTACTGAGACTAAGACAACAGTAAGGGTGTCTTAGTCCTCCATAACACATTTTGATAGAATTTTTTCATTTTCAGAACCCTCATTACATTTCCAAAATTCCCAAGTACACATACCCTAACTTGTTGTTGCATAATTTCATCATTTACATCCTTCATTTAGCTTGCATCACTAGGTTTTGTGAGTTGAATGTTAAATTGTCTTTTCCAAGCTTTTTCTTGGTAGTGAACCCCTCAGAGCCTAAAAGAACACCTCCTAGGTCCTTCCCTATTGATAATTGACTCACCCTTTGGGTTTATAGTCAGTCCAATTTTGGATCCTAGGACATTCTTGAATGAACTTAGGAGAAAAGTGGTGTTCTATGACCTAGGTTATAAAGTGTCAATTTTCCTTCGATTCATTTTGGTGAACCTGATATGAACAACCATTAAATAATAAGTTAAATTTTCTATTTTCCTCTTCTATGAGCTTATATGATAACAACCATAATGATCCTCCTAAATCAAGTGATGCACCAAGTGTTGAACCTAGTGATTCTCCTAGTACATCACTTGATGTTGTCCCTCTCGCTAGTGATCTGCATTCTACATATACTGAACAAGACTGGGATGCAGATCACCTACTGGATGGTTCACTCACATGTGTGTTACTAGTATTTTTTCTTTCCTTTTCAATTTTCTTTTGTGTGATTGCATGTGTGTAATGTGATCCCCCATACCGTTATGTTTGATGTTCTCTCTGTCTTTGTGCATTCCTCTATTTGTACCTTCATTCTTCTATATTTTTGGCAACACAAGGGTAGACAACTGAGAGGGGGGGTTGAATCAATTGTCACATAAATTATACTTATTAAAATTATTCTCAGATCTGATAAATAAACATGAAAGCATAAACCATCACCACATCAAAAACACACATAACACTAAGATTTTTGCATGGAAACCCTATTAGGGGAAAAACCACGATGGAGGTTAGTCCACAAGTTTATACTCTATTAAAAGTATTATAAATGGGGAATGCACATGCATTCAGACACACTACCTAGAGCTCACTGCTCAAATACCAAAAGGCTTACTGCCCAAGAGAAGACTCACTGTCTTATACTCACATTCAGATTTCATTCAAATATTTTGAATTGAGAAAATAACATCTTCTAATGCCTGATACAGTTTCGATTAAGCACATAAACACTTTCTTCTTCTCACTCTTCTTCACACTTTACTTTTTCCTTTGAAATATTAGAACATTATACGCACACAGAACACACACATCTCGCTCACCATTCCTCCCAAATTGTATAAACAATCGATCTTATATATCTACAACTAAGGATAACATCAACTATATGTCAATCCAACAAAATATGAAATGTGTACAAAATGTCGACCCAAATTAATAAATAATTTATCAATGCGAACCAAAAAATGTCGGCCAAAACATAGTAAGGACCCAAAACAACATGTCTCAAACATGAAACACCTTAAAAAATTATGCCTCAAAGATCCACAACACACTACAATCACCCTATTGGCCAGGATCATGAAAAACATGAACTCACAGAAGAAAACCACCAATCATGAGCACAACAATCAATGTGAACCAACAACATAGATAGATCACGATCTAGAAAAATCCACAATAATCATGAATCACCATAGAAGCATCCGCAAAAAATATCATCTTCTTTCAGGAACACCAACTAAAGCAACAAACCAAGTGTCAGAACATAGATACTCATAACTTAATCAAATATTCATGCAAACTTCTGAAACTTCATGTGGATAAACTAGATATACTTCTCAACAAACCATTTAATACGCAACTTCTTATCATCAATATACTGAGCTAGCCATCATACTGAACTTCACTGCATCACCGACAACCTACAACTTATTTTATTACAATTTTCTCAATATCGTCGACATATACAACCTTAAAGACATTAATGCCAATAGTGTTGAAATCAATGACAACCACATATCAGAAATATCCAACAATCTCCCCCTTTGGCATTGATGGTGTTAGGTCTCAAAAATGCAGGTTTGAACCACAAGAGGTTGCCAAGCTCTTGATACGTTTCAGGGTAACGAACAAGGCCAATTGGTGAATTTGAACCTTCTCCTCTTCAACCTCTGCCAAACCTAGGTAGGTGCACCTATGCAAATGAAGCAGACTTAAACTATGTGTTTCCTACTTAAGTAATCTATCCACAATGGCAATTGAGAGTGGAAAGATGTAATCCTAATTTGGTATAATTGTATGAGCAATATCAAGGTGAAATTTAATATGTTCAGTTAACAGATGTAGTTGTTTGGAAATGAATTCTTTCTAAGGTTCCTAAAGTGAGTTGTATGGATTTGAATGAGGGGATGGATAATACTAGTTCCTTATTGGGTAAAATAGAGTCAAATGAAGATCTAGAATGAATGACTTATATTAGCTGCAACTCAAATTGTTTGGCACCCTAATATTGGTTTATAATTTCTAGAAACATGTAGGCAAGTGACTGACAAACTCTACTTACTTGTCCAACTGAAAAATCCAAGTTACTTATAATTTATCAAAAGGATTTTAGCCTTTACTTGAAAGAACCAATTGAATAAATTATGCAAGAACGCAGATAACACCAAATTGGAGACAAATTGACAATCCTAATTATATGGTTCTTCTCACTGATCCAAATAATACTTCCAGATTATTGTGATTGACCAGAAGGATTTTAATTCCTTTGGGGGAAACCAATTAATCACATCACACAAATACAACAAATGCACATTGATAAATTGAATATATACTTGATATAGCAATTTAAATAATAAAGAAGCACTAAAATGGAGACAACTAGATAATTGAATAACTTCAACAAACAATTGATACCAGGATAATGCCACAAAATCAGAGATCTTTCATTGAATTCTTCAAAATACTGCTTACAACATAGTCTTTTAGAATATAAATATCATGGAACTTTTCACCTATCCATTAATTATCCCTATTCTACTACTATTTTCTCCTATTTATCTTCTTCTTTTTTCCTTTGGTCTTGGTCTCTCTTATATATAAAAGAGGCAACAGGCTTCAGACCGTTTACAACATTTCAAAAATTCCCTTTCATAAACTTTGTTAAACATAACTCAAACATGAATTAAACGGATAATTAAACACCTCTGCCTGCTCGGTTAATCTCCATAGAAGCACCTGTGGTCATTGAAGACCTATTCAAGATACTTCATCTTTGTGATGCACATAATCAATCTTCTTCAGAGCCCAAATATTTTTCTTTCCACTTATTAATTTTTAGGTCACTTGGCCATTTGAATTCCTATGTAGCTGCAAATTTTGTAAAGTGACTCTTCCATCTATTATCCAGGAGGTTTCTGACATCCATCACAAACTTTGTATATCCATTATCTAGTATGACGATCCCATCAAGTAAAGTATGGAACTTGATGAGATTGACCTCCCCCTTATCTTGTATATGTGTCAAGCATTTAGGAATCATTTGATCAAATTCTTCTCTCCATTCATCCATACCTTTTAACTAGCTATCAGCTTTGAGGATTGATGGGTTGAAGATGCATTTGATAGAATAAAATGTACTCCTCCTACTTTCCACTTTCTTCCTTATATCCATCAAATACTTATACTCATCAATCACAAATTTTACCATTTCTTGTGTGGGTTTGAGCTTTGATGGGGCATTTGGATCCCTGTGTGTAGCTTTGCATAAAATGGTCAGTATGTGGAAGGTGGGTTGCCATCTCTTTTGGAGTTCTTCAAGGATGCGAGAGTTAGTGTTTATCTGTTCCAAAGCTTTAATCAAATTACTAAAATTTTCATGTACTCCATTTATCTTCTCCTTTAATATCCTAACTCTATGCTCTAATACCCTCCTTAGAGTCTCTATGATATGATGCTTGACATCCTCCATGTTATACTTCTTCAACTTATCAATTTCATCTCTCATTTGTTGTATCTGTGGATCCTCTGCCTGGACAGGTGGGTGATAGATAATTAATTCATCTCCTCTCACTATGGTGGCTTGTTGTAGCTATTGTTTTAGCTTTACATTTTCAATAAACAACTTATTCACCTTATCATTCAATAATTTCAATCTTTTGTCATATTCATTAATCTTCTTCTCCATATTTTCTACTACATCCTTGGTGAACATTGCAGAATGCATGTTCATAGTGGTAGCTTTGGTGGGAGTTGTGTCGCTCATTATTTTGACCATAGCTGACCCCCTCAATTCTTGTACTATATCCAAGAGTCGAGGCTTCCCTGTATTCTTCTATTTTGTCCATAGAGCAAGTGTGTGGGTAGTAGGATTATACCATGTTCCTGAGACACCCTCTTCTGAATCAAATTTTGCTACCAACATTGGGTCATCTTTTGCTTTGATCTGATCTAGAAGAAACATTTTAGACAACTCCATCCCTCATATAATTAGCATATCACTTTTCAATACCATTTCTCTCACCTCTTGGGGGGTGACATTAATGTTATCAATACTTAATTTTGCAAATTTTTGAGCCTGGATCTTAGCTTGTTTTGACTCATCAGCTCCAATAATATTGATTTTGAACCTTTCATCAAATTGTTTCATTTTCACTTTAATCCAAAAATCCTTAAATTCACTGGCGTGGATAAAATTTTCATCTTCCATCAATCTTAGAGAGGCCAAGGTACCCTCTAATCTTCTTGAATTTCATCAGCTCCTTCATTTGAAAGCCTGATCTTAGGATCATGAGGCTTTTGACTTCTCTATTGTTCTACTACCTCCTTTATCTCAGTTAAATCTAGGACTGCTTAGACTTCTTCTTCATCATCACTTGAGTCATATTCAACCAATGGATCAATCTTCTATCTTTTAGCCTGTGGTTCATGAGTAGGAGATGGAGGGGATGGATGTGTAGGTGATGGGGATGGTGTATGTGATTTGTATGCTTCATGTGGTGGTTGGTGAGGTGTGGGAAGTGGGATCAATCCCTCATCTTGGGCCACTTTGTGCAATTCATCAAAATTATTAAGGATCATTTGCATCCTTTTCAGAAGGTTGGGTTCAATAGCGAAAAACCCTCTAAAACTTCTATCCTTCTCCTTCTTCTGATTCTCCCACTTCATCATTGTTATCCAAATTTTTCTAGTATTCATTACATCAACAAAATACACTAGATTCCTTATAACATCCTCCTCAGGGTCAAACTCATGTGAGATGGCCCTCTTTGTCAACAAGGTTCTTCTTATCATGTTGATATGACCCTCTAGGTCACACACTCTCTTTTCCAGATTTGAGGGGATAGTTAACCCTCATAAACCTCGACAACTCCTCTAACACGTTAGACTTAATAGCCAATTCTTCAAATACAATCAAATCAGGCAAAAATGTACCTTTCCTTTGATTTCTCCTCAAATCATGCTCCATCCAAAGCATTTGCCACATAAACTCTAGAAAAAATACCCTTGTAGGTGCAAAATTAGGCAAAATATGTGGTGCTTGGTTGCATCCATATAATTTGATAATTGTGTGTTGAGACATAAAAAACCAATCAACATAGTTATGGGTATAGCCCTAGTTTGGCTTATACTGTACAAGCCTCATTAATTTCATTAATGATTCAAGTAATCTTGGTGTTGGGTAGCCAAGGGAAACTATCAGTCTAACAAAAAAATCATCTCAAAACACTACGAAATCACACTCTGTACATTTGCTATCCTAGATATAACACCAATTTTGCTTAGGGAGTCTTCATTTTCT
Organism: Sequoiadendron giganteum; assembly: GCA_007115665.2. Taxonomy (NCBI): domain Eukaryota; kingdom Viridiplantae; phylum Streptophyta; class Pinopsida; order Cupressales; family Cupressaceae; genus Sequoiadendron; species Sequoiadendron giganteum. Next base: position 385,620,701 of record CM021105.1, read on the forward strand.
TGTGTACATAATTTCATTCTTTTAGTCCACTTCATTTCATTCTAACATGGGATTAAGTGACACAATAAATAATATTTTCTAAAAGTAATGGGGCCTTAGCTTCCCTAAGTTGCAACAAGCCCTCATGTATTTTCTCCTGAATTACAGATGCAAAATAAAACTCTATATTTCATTCAGAATGTTTAATTATCATCGCCATTCACATCAATCCAATTGACATATGTTTGTCTGCATCTATCCCCAAGACTTGACACAGTGCATAATAAGTTTTTTTGAAATAAACTTGAAATTTTGAGACTTGGAAAGGTTCCATTTTAGAGGGAGGGATGGGGATTTTTTGGCTATCATCACCTCTCTTCATGTGCAGGAGAATCTCATCACTTCGGTATGTTCTTCTCAACCTCTTATAATCTTGCTCCAGTCCAACTAAATTCACCTCTATTATAGCTTGTTTATTTAGCTTGAAACACTTTACAATGGCATCTCTTGTGACATCAACTAATCACTCGCCATTTCGAAGCCTAACAGTTTTGGTTGGGGCATGGTAGCTATGGGAAAGGGCTTTAATTAGCTCAATATCAATGAAAAAATTAGGGACAACAAATTTGGCCAAATCTAGGGTCCATGGGTTTGATGTCGGAACCTTGTCATTCCTATTTTGATAAAAGTACAAATAAAGGTTACAACCCAACTGAGGTATAATGGGGTCTCTACAGCCTTGTGTTAAGTCTCTAAAAGCCTTTTTAGGTCCTTTGTCTACCGAACCAAAGAACAAGGAAAGCAATGGGGATTGCACGAAGGGTTTACTGGTTTTGGTTTCATCCCTTTTAACTCCTACCTCATTCTTCTTTGGTGCCATTTTATGAAATTCATAGAGAGTGATGAGCAAAGCTTACCTGGGGATAGAACTTGCTTTGAAAAATTCTCTTTACTTCTGCAATTTGAGCTCGTTTGCAACTTGGTTTCAACTGTTATGAGTAAAAATATCAACTTTTTTCATGTATTTCAAAACAAGAAACTTTTACTCCTGGCTCATAAATTCGCACAATTCAAATCTTCATGTCGAGCTCAAATTTATATTTTGATGTTGACTGATGTGGTTGGTGTGTTTTAAATGATCCAACGACTTAGTTTTTGCACTACCTCGTGTCCTTTTTTGCTCCCCTGCAATACTGCAGTGTTTCATTAGTACCTTTCTTTAATATACCGTTCTATCGTGGGCTTTGTCTTGACCCCCGATGTATAGCGGTATAGTGTGGAGGGTGCGGTATATGGTAGTGAATCCTCTTACTACCCTACCGCGAGTTTCTTGGTGATGAATTGCGTTAGAGAGGTATGGTATGGGTGTTATGAGGGGTGGCTAATGTGATAGCGGTATCGCAGTAAAGGGTAAAAATGACATTGTGAATGGCGATAATGTGATTTATTATGAAAAATAAGAGTAGGAAGTTTGGATTTTAATTGACAAAATGCTTAGATTTTTTATGAAAATTTTGGTTTTAATAGCAGCTCCAGTTGGGGATGAATGATTTACCAATCATTGCAAGAATCTAGAATATCTTTGGGTGCAGACCAGGTGTCCCCTTCATATGGTTTTTAGATGATATGAAAAATGGAACTGTGGTAAGGATGGAATGAAAATGGGCATGGAGGTGAAAATGATGGAAATGGAAATGATCCTATTCTACTGTACATGGAAAGAAAATTTCTTTTTATTGAGGAAGTTCTAGGATTGTCCATGTACTGGAAAGTCCTAGTCCCTTTTGATTTCCTAAACTATTGTGCATGGAATGAATAGTAGTATCTTTGAGAGTTTGTTTAAGAGTTTTCCATGCACTGGCAACACTTATCCCTCTTTATATTACTGTGTATGGAATTGGTGATTTTATGAAAAGAAAAGTTTTAGAAACTATCCATGTACTAGAAGTTCTTGTTCTTCTTCAGACATGTTTTGCAAATAATAGGAGTCCTCCCCTCCTTTTCCAATGATAACAAACAGACCTAACCACAAGGCTTCAAACTTTCCATGCTTTCCCTTTTCTTGGCATCTAACATTCCACATTAGTACAAAATCATTCACCTCAAATTTTCTATCTTTGGCTTTCTTATCAAAAATATATTTCATTTGTGATTGCAACTTTATGTTTTTCTTTTGGGTCATTCTCCTTACTTCATCAAGTTCTACAATTTGCTCCATGCTCTCCTCCATTGGTTCTGGAATATCTAAGTCTTCCTGCAAAATGAACCTACTTACTGGTAGCGGATTATTTAGAGGGAGCCTAACTTGAGCCCCATATACAAGTTCAAAGGGAGAATTTCCAATAGCCTTCTAGACAGTAATCCTATCTGCCCATAAGGATAGCTTTAACTTGGAATCCCAAGCCTTCTTTTTATTACTCAACATCCTCTTTATGATCTTAAGAATAATTTTGTTATTGGATTCAGCTTGCCCATTAGCCTGTGGATGATAAGGCAAAGCATATGAGATGATGATTCCATAAGACTAAAAAAATTCTTTAAACTCATCAGATCTAAAACACATTCCATTATCAGTTAAAATCCTTGTCGGGACTTTGAATCTTGTGATGATTTTTTCCAATAAGAAATTGATCACAACTCTACTGGTTGCCCGCTTGGTGGGTATGGCTTCCACCCATTTTGTGAAATAATCTATGGCTACCAATATCCATTTGTGCCCTCCACTATATTTTTCTGTAATTTCCCCTATGAAATCAATTCCCCATTGATGAAATGAGGCTTCAACCTACATAGGTCTTAGAGGTAGTGCTCCTTGATATTTCAATATTCCAGAATGTTTTTGGCATGCCTTGCACTTTCTAGTATAGTTATGGGCATCATTGAAAACCTTAGGCCAATAGTACCCTACCCTTAATATCTTATGAGCAATGGTTTTTGCAGAAAATTTCCCTCCACATACTCCCTCATGCATCTCATTTAGGAATTTTTTCACTTGGCTTTCATCTAGGCATAGTAACATGACACCATATCTATTCTTCCAATAAAGATCACCATTCATGAATAGATATTTTGAAGCTTGTAATTTGAGTTTTCTTTTCTTGTTGTCATCAAACCCTTCAGGGCACTTCAAATGTTTAAGTTGTTGGATGTTGTGGTTGTGTTGCTGATATGTGGTTGTCATTGATGTCAACACTATTATCATTGATGATTCTGAAGGTTGTATATGTCAAGGATATTGAGAAAATTAAAATAAATATGTTGAAGGTTGTATGTGAAATTGTGAAGCTGTGAAGTTCAATGTGGTGGAAAATTTAGTATGTTGATATTCAAAAGTTGCACTTTAAAGGGTTTGTTTCTAAGCCTATCTAATTTACAATCCAACAGTTTCAGAGGTGTGCATCAAGATTTGTGCGATTTGTGAGTTTCTATGTTCCTATTGTTATTATGTTATTGTAGTTGATGTTTCTAGAAGAAGAGAACATGATTTCGGTAATATCAGTTGTTGTGTATGCTCGTACAATGTTCTTTGATGTTCCTAGATCATTCTCTATCCTTGTTGCACATCCGCGTTTATTGGTGTGATCGTGATCAAAGATTTTTCCTTTGTGTGTTTGATTTTTCATGTTCTTGGCCGACATGGTGGTTGTAGCGTGTTGCGGATCCTTATGGATTATTTTTTGAATGCTTAGCATGTTCGAGGATGTTGATTTAGGCCTTCATTATATTGTGACCAACTTAGGTTGGTACACATTAAGATTTGTTCATGAATTGGGCTGGCAGTTTGTATTCATCTATTCCTTATCTTTAGCTGACAGAGTTGCTGATGTAATTTCATGAAGCAGATATATAAGAGCAATTTTTTTCTTCATTTGGTATGAATGTATGTGAAGTATGTGTGAGATATGTGTGAATAAATATTAGATCATTTTGATTACAGAGTAGAGTGTGAAGGAGTTTGAGCGAAGTGTGAAGAAGTGTTTTTGTGCCTAACCAAAACTGTCATTAGGCTTTTGTAGAAGTTAATTTCTCAGTTCAACCTCTTCAGATGGATTTAATCTAAATTTCTATGTAAGGCAGTGAGCCTTCCCTTTGAGCAGTGATCTCTAGGCAATGTGCCTAAATGCATGTGCATTCCTTATTCATTTTCATTATACTTCTAACAAGGTATAATCTTTGGACTAACATCCACTGTGGTTTTTCACATAACAAGGTTTCCATATATAAAATCTTGGTGTTCTTATGTTTCTGATGTGTTGTTGATTAATGCTTTCACTATTAATTATCAAATCTGAGATTAAAGGATAATAAGGTTGAATAAGTTTTAATTTTTTTGATAAATGATTCACCCCCATCTCTTAGTTGTATATTCTTGTTTTTCCAACAATTGGTATCAGAGTAGGTTCCTCTAAAGAAGTTTAAAATCTTGAGGTGATCTGAGATGGTATCATATAAGAAGGATAGTCCTAGATTTGATGGTACAAACTACTCTCTGTGGAAGGTTAGATTGGAGTGTCATTTGAAGTGCATTGGTGAACCCTTATGGAAGATTACAAAGAAATCATATACTATTCCTTAGAATGGTCCCTCTACTCCAAATGAGATCAAGGAAGCTGAAAAATAATAACAGGGATATAGAAGCATTACTGAGTGCTCTTACAGATTCATAGATGAAAAATGTGATGGGTCTAGAGACAACACATGAGATTTGGAAGAAATTGGAGACATTGTATGAAGGAGATACACAAGTGAAAGTTGGTAAGCTACAAATTCTGAAAGACAAGTGGGAAAAATTGAAGATGAGTGCAAAAGAAAACATTATTGCTTTCATGCAAAAAGTAAAGGAACTAGTGTTGGGTATTAGATGCGTCGATGGAACCTTGGAAGAAGATGAGATTATGGCTAAAGTGCTAAGATCATTGCCTAATTCTTACAAAAAAAAAGATCATGTTATTGAAGAACTCAGGACGGTAACAAATGTGACAAGAGATATGCTGATTGGAAAACTTGTTGCCTTTGAGTTGAGTGAATTTGGTGAATCTACTCCTAAGACAAAATCTGCATTCAAGGCTGTTGGTGTAATTAATTATTTAATTACACTTTATTAAGTTTACTTAGGTTTTTCTTAGGTAATAATTAGTTTACTTAATTAATAAGTAAGATTTATTTAGTTGAGCTATTTTTAGGTCAACATTAGGGTTATGCATACATTGCTTTTATAAAGAAATTCATCTCATGTAATTTCTCAATTCTGAATAATATCAATTTGCACATCTTCATGCAAAGCTTTTATTTTTATTTTTTTTCTCTTCTGTGGAAGGCCTTTTGGTTTGCATGTTTGATATTGGTTTCTAACATGGTATCAAAGCCTTGATATGTAGCCCCTTCTCAGATTTTGGAGAAAATCATTGCAGAGTTCGTTCGGGGCTCCTCGAGGGTTTCTTGCGTTGAGTTCATTTATGTAGCATTTTGGATCAAATCGGGTATTTCCATTGGATTCAGAGCACTAGAAAAAGTCAAGATTGGCTTTCATTTTTTTGATTTTGGTCATCGTTGAAGAGATCTATGAGGGTTTCAAGCTCGGTGATTTTTTCCAAGCTCTGGGGGTAGCCGATTTTTTGGAGCATTTTGAGCACAAACGGAGGTCACCATCATGTTCGCAATGGCCAAAAACCATAAAAATGTCTGTCGTTTGGTCAATTTATGAGCAGTTGATCCGAAAAGCAAAAAAAAATTGCTAGGGAGGTCGTACGACCTCCCTATCATGCATTCTGAGGCACGATTTAGAAATTAAATTTTTTTTTTTTGAAAAAAACGTGCTTTAGAATAACGCGAATAGTGTAAAACCAGGCACCACCCACTCGCCACTTGATGGCCACCCATGCACTGCCCACATGCCACCCGACAACCACCGACCACCGCGTCGCCGCCGACCCTCAGTCTAGCGCACACAGGCCCTTTTTGCAGAGTTGTGATCACATGGGGGACCATGCGCTATGCGCCCAGCCCCCTGCCACCTCCTACAGACACTCATTGGTCATATGAATGACCAGGGGCTCCAGCCCACCCCCTGCCCACTAGCCCCTGGTCGTGCACAAGACCAGCGGTCAAAATTTTTTTAGCCCCCTAGGCTGCCTATAGGCCAAATTGGCCATTTTGAAGCACTTTTACAAAATTAGGCGTAACTTTTGCGTACGGTGTTCATTTTTTACAAACAAGATACCGTTGGAAAGATGATTTTGACGCCAATCTAGTGGTTGAGGTATTTTTTCTATATTTTTCTCCAATTTTATTTTATAACTCCTTGAACTCAGATGTTGTTGTTTTCACTCCGGAGGGCATATCTTTTGACTCAGTGATCCTTTTTTCACCATTCTCACTACATTGGAAAGCTAGTTTATTCCTCTACACAGATCTAAGGTCAATTTTTATGAGGGTGGAAGATGTGAATTTTTTCTTGTGCATGCATTCTATTTTTTTTTTTCATGCTCTAGGTTTGTATTTTCTCTTTTGTTTATGCATGTTTAACATTCTCTCCTTTTGCAATCATTGGGTATTGTAATAAATGAACTGATATAAAGTTCCATCGGGGGGTTTCTTGCATAATAATCTGATTAGAGTGTAGTTTCACTTTGATCTTCATCTTGATTTTGATGACAACTCGCATGGGTTGTATCTAGTTTCTTAAAAAAATTTAGCTACATTTTGCTCTTGATTGATACATCAGATTTACATCAGTTCACACTTCAGATTGAGAGCCTATGGTTATTGATCTGCATTGGCTCACATCTTAGTTTGAGGGCCACTAAATTTGTGGTTAATGTTCTAGAATCTTCATGGTACTTGCTCCTATGGATCAGTTTTAGTCATAGTTTGACATCGGCATCGAGATACACGCCTTCCAGATTCTTTCACTATATTATTCCCTCTTATGGGGGCATCATTTTATCTATTGTTGCTTCATAGATTCCAAAGTTGTTCCCATTTGGATTTTTCGAGTGTTCCATGGCATCGGGTCTACTGTTGCTTTATTATGATTGCGATATGGTTTCATGTAAAAAAACATTATCTTTCCTTGCTTGTCATATTCAAGTTCCAGTGTTACTCCACAATGTTCTTCCAGTGCTTCTTTGCAACAGGTCATCTCATTGAGGGGGGATTTTTCCCACTGGTTTTTCTCCTCTTTCTCTTACTCTTTCATTGCATTTGTACATGAGTACCTGATCAGGCCTTGTTGCTGGGACCCATTCATGCTTTCTTGCATTCATCTTAGTTTTAGGTGCATTCTTTTTTAGTCTCCCTAAGTTGCACTTAAGGGAGGGTGTTGGTGTAATTAATTATTTAATTACACTTTATTAAGTTTACTTAGGTTTTATTTAGGTAATAATTAGTTTACTTAATTAATAAGTAAGCTTTATTTAGCTGATTTTTTTTAAGGTCAACATTAGGGTTATGCATACATTGCTTTTATAAAGCAATTCATCTCATGTAATTTCTCAATTCTGAATAATATCAATTTGCACATCTTCATACAAAGCTCTGCTTTTTTTTTTTTTTTTCTCTTCTGTGGAAGGCCTTTTGGTTTGCATGTCTGATCTTGGTTTCTAACAAAGGCTACTGTATCCGGAAGAAACCAATAGAGATATGATCGAGGAGAAAATTCTAGAAAGACATTAAAATATGAAGATGAGATGAAACAGATTGAAGATGAAGAAAGAGAGATAGAAGAGCTAGAAGCATTGATTGTGAAAAGAGAAGCTAGAGAACAACATAAGTATAAAGGAAATTTGTCTATAAAATGTTTCTCTTGCAGTAAGATAATTCATTTTGCATGAAGGTGTCCTGAAAGAGTTTCTAAGTAAAAACCTAAGAAGTCTAGATTTCAAAAGAAATTTTATTATGTTGAAGAAGGTGTTACTGATGATGAATCTGATAAAGAAAATGGAAATGAAGATAGATGGGTATTCATTGCTATCAAGGAAAATGGTCTAGTGTCCACTGAATCTGCTAATAATTAGAATATTGAAAAATCTCTTACAACCAGAATTGAAAAGTATGAGTGGGTGATTGACAGCAGATGCTCACATCATATGACTGGTGACAAAAGAAAGTTTCTAAGCTTGGAAAAATATGATGGTGGTGTTGTAAGATTTGACGATAACAATGTTGGTGTGATTTGTGGTAGAGGCACTATTTCTCTTGGTGGTAAATATAATAATGATGATGTCCTTTATGTTGAAGGATTGAAGAATAACTTGTTGAGTGTTGGAAAAATGGTAGAAAAGGGATACAATCTTTAGTTCAAAGATGGTAAGTGCAGGATATTGGGAAGTTCTGGAAATGTAATTGCTTCAGGTACAAAGAGAAGAGGTAATATTTTTCATCTAAGTGTTGCTAGTGAAAGTTGTTTAATTGCTCAAGTTGATGTAACTTGGTTATGGCATAGGAGGCTGTGTCATGTGAATTTTGATAACAGGGTATGTGCAGGATCATGATGGGCCAAAAAGTGGTGATATATAAGTGATATGATGGCCCATGTGGCTGATGAGTTTTTTTTACCCCAAATTGATGAAACGAAAAGGGTTTTTAAAGGAGATTCTTAGCTTTCCACCAATATAAATTATGCTTTAGTTTGAATTTAATAAATAATTATTATTCATTTTCTATTTGAATTATGACTAAAGTCCTGATTGATAGGCTGATTGAAAAACATCTATAGCTTTCAAATGATATCACATTTTAAAATTTGAAACATGTGTCACATTCTATGCTTTGCATACTATACGATTAAAAAGAAAGAATTGAATTTCATGAATTTTTGACCAAGTTAAGGTGGTCAGACATACGAGTTTATATATTTTTAAAAATTTGTAATAAAAAAATTCATAATTAATTATTTACTTGGAAAAAAATTACAAAAAAATATGCACCACATCGGTACATGAATCCTCTACTTATATCTAAAATCTTATAAAAAAATATTATCATTTTATTGTTGTTAGGGTGGTCAGACAGACACCTACTTCTTATTTTTTCCCTGAAATTTAAGTACTACTGCATTGAAATCTCAAATTTTCACCAAATAGATTTAAAAAAATAAAATAAACCTAGTAGTTTAGAAACTACATTCAATTTGCTACAAATTCTATTCTTACATATTTTTGAAATAATATAGATAACTTATTCAAATTTTTACGTCAAGTTGCCTAACTCTAATTTTCTAAATTTTCATCGCCACTTAAGGGCCTATTTTTTCCATGATGATCCTGCACATACCCAACATTGTCAAAGTAAGCTCCACTCAAGCAGGTAGAGATCTTCCTAAGTAGTGAAGCCTACTAACACTATATGCAAGGAATTTCAGATGGGAAAGCAGACAAAAATTTATTTGTGGAGCAAACAACATCATTCTAATGGAGTACTGAAGTTGGTGCATACTGATCTATGTGGTCCCTCTAGAATCAGAAGTCTACAAGGAGAAAGGTACTTTATGTTTCTTATTGATGACTAATCTAGAATGATATGGGTTGCTTTCTTGAGAGAAAAACATGAAGCATTGAAAAAGTTTAAAATTTTCAAAGCTATGGCAGAGAATGAGACAGGTTTGAAGGTTAAATTCTCAAGGTCAGAGAGAGGTGGTGAATTCACTTCCCGGGAGTTCAATTCTTTCTGTGAAGAACATGGAATCAAAAGATAGTTATCTGCTCCTCGAACTCCTCAACAGAATGGAGTTACTGAGAGAAAGAACAAAACAATTCTAGATGCTGCTAAAACTATGATGTTGGAAGGTAATGTTCCTCATATCTATTGGAGAGAAGTTGTAAGAATTGTTGTATATACTATTAATCAGGTAAATGTTAATGGTAATTTTGGTAAGACTCATTTTGAGCTATGGTTTGGTTATAAGCCTACTATTAAATATTTCAAAATATTTGGAATTAGATGTTATATCAAGAGAGATGAATATATTGGCAAGTTTGATACTAGGAGTAATGAAGGAATCTTTTTGGGTTACTCTACTAAGAGCAAGGCCTACTGGTTCTATAATAGAAGATTGAAGAAAATGGTTGAAAGTGAAAATGTTAGAGTTGATGAAGACACTGTTAGATCATCCAGATATTGTGGCTATGATTCAAATGACCAACATGATAGTACTGATAATGGAAAGAATTCTTAGATACAGAATCAAGTTCAAATTGTTCGGGTGACTCAAGAGAATCAAGAAGAAGCTAGTGGAATTTCAAAAGAAAGAACAAAAGAACCAGAAGTTTGAGAGAATCCCAAAATTCTAAAGTATGTAAAGCTAAATCATTATGAAGATCATATTATAGGAGACAAGAACAAAGGTGTATAGAATAGAAGAAGAATTGCAGAAGAATATTGTCTGATTTCCAAGACTGAGCCCAACAATGTTAATGAAGCATGTAAAGATGAATATTGGATGGAAGCAATGAAGGAAGAACTGATGCAGATAGAGAAACATGATACATGGATTCTTGTTCCCAGACCTCTGAATAAAAATGTGATTGGAACCAAATGGGTCTTTCAGAATAAGTTGAATGAACAAGGTGAAGTGGTCAGGAATAAAGCAATATTGGTATGTAAAGGGTACTCACAGATGGAAGGTATTGATTTTGAAAAAACCTTTTCCCCTGTTGCTAGAATTGAAGTTGTAAGATTATTTCTTGCTTATGTTGTTTTTAAGAACTACAAAGTCTATCAAATGGATGTAAAGTCAACATTTTTGAATGGTGAGCTAGAAGAAGAAGTATGTGTTGAGCAGTCGAATGGATTTCAACTAACTGATAAAGGAGATATGGTTTTCCGATTGAAGAAAGCACTATATGGACTCAAACAAGCTCCTAGAGCTTGGTATGCTAGACTAGATAAATACTTTTTGAAACTTGGATTCAATAAAGGTACTATTGATAGTAATCTGTATTTCAAGATGGATCAGGATAAAGAATTGATTATTGAAGTCTTTGTTGATGACATCATTTTTCAGGGTGATGATGACTTATGTATGAAGTTTGCTGATTAAATGAAAATTGAGTTTGAAATGTCAATAATTGGAGAGCTGAAATTATTTTTGGTATTGAAAATTGCTCAGTTAGAGGATGAATCTTTATATCTCAGTCCAAATATGTAAGAGTTACTGAAAAAGTTTGGCATGGAAGACTCAAAACTTGTAGGTACACCCATGGTAACCGGATGCAATTTAACATAGAATGATGATTCTCCTAAGGCTAATCAAACAAGGTATAGGTCAATGATTGGTGGATTGCTCTATTTGACTTAGACTAAACAAGACATTATGAATTTTGTATGTATGGTTGCTAGATATCAAGTTGATTTGAAGGAATCACATGTGACTGCAATAAAGATAATTTTTAGATACTTTGAAGGGATAGTTGATTTTGAGCTATGGTATCCTAAGGATGATGATATTAATTTGAATGCCTTTACAAATGTAGATTGAGCATGAGATGTGGATGACAAAAAAAGTACTAGTGGTGGTGCATTCTCTTGGGGAAATAAGTTGGTGTCTTGGTTAAGTAAAAAGAAGAATTCCATTTCCTTATCTACTGTTGAGGCAAAATATATTGTTGTTGTAAACAATTGTACTCAAGTAATATGGATGAAGCAGATGCTGACAAATATTAGAATTGAGTATAATGAGCCCGTTGCTATATTTTATGATAACTCAAGTGCCATAAACATTTCCAAGAATTTGATGTTACACTTAAAAACAAAACATATATCTATCAAGTATCACTTTTTGAGCGACAAAGTGACTGATAAAGAGATCAGACTAGAGTATGTTCCTACAAAAGAATAGATTAAAAACATCTTCACTAAATCGTTGCCTAAAGATAATTTTGAGTATCTTAGAGAAAAGTTAGGGGTAATTTCCCCTCCTAATCTGAACTAAGATGCAAGTCTTTCCATCAATCCGTGCACTCAAATTCATATCTTGTTTCAGATTGATGTTGTGGTGGTTGCTACTCAGGGGGAGTAGTCAGATGATTCAAATATGTCATTCAGATCATGTGTACCGTTGTCATTGATGTAAAAGGGGGAGAAGAGTAATGTGAAAAACCTATGTCTAAGAAAGGGGGAGAAGATAAATAAGTACTAAGAGGGAGAAGATATAAGAGTAATGTAAGGGGGAGAAGAACTTGAAGAATAGTTTGAAAAGAGTTAGTTGTGTTTATGGTATTTTTCACATCATGTGTTGTCATCAATGCCAAAGGGGGAGATTGTCAGATGTTTTGGTTGTGTTTTTGATATGTGGTTTTCATTGATGTCAACACTATTAGCATTGATGATTCTAAAGGTTGTATATGTCGAGGATATTGAGAAAATTAAAATAAGTATTTTGAAGGTTGTTTGTGAAACTGTGAAGGTGTGAAGTTCAGTGTGGTGGAAAATTTAGTATGTTGATATTTAGAAGTTGCACTTTAAAGGGTTTGTTTCTAAGCCTATGTAGTTTACACTCCAGAATTTTTAGAGGTGTGCATCAAGATTTGTGAGAGTTGTTAGTTTTTTTGTTCCTATAGTTATTCTATTATTGTACCTGAAGTTTCTAAAAGAAGATAACGTGATTTTGGTAATATCAATTTTTGTGTATGCTCGTGCGATGTTCTTTGATTTTTTTTAGATCGTGCTCTATCCTTGTTGCACATCCGCGTTGATTGGTGTGATCATGATAAAATATTTTTCCTTTTTGTGTTTGAGTTTTCATGTTCTTGGCCAACATGGTGGTTGTAGCGTGTTGTGGATCCTTTTGGATTAATTTTTGAATGCTTGGCATGCTTGAGGATGTTGATTTAGGTCTTCATCATGTTGTGACTGACTTAGGTTAGTACACATTGAGATTTGTTCATGAATTGGGCCGATAGTTTGTATTCATCTATTCCTTGTCTTTGGTCGATAGAGTTGTTGATGTAATTTCATGAAGCGGATATATAAGAGTGATTTTTTTCTTCATTTAGTATGAATGTATGCGAAGTATGTGTGAGATATGTGTGAATAAAGATTCAGAGAGATACTGTATTCCAATGCTTTTAGAAATATTTTTTCAAGATAAGCCACATGGTCCTCTACCTTTTTGGAATATGCAGTCAAATCATCCTGATAGACCACCATTATTGCATTAATCAGGTCAGCAAAGGCAACATCCATAACCCTTTGAAATGTTGCTCCAACATTTGTGAGTCCAAATGGCATCCTAACATAAACATATGTCCCCTGTGGTGTAGTGAAAGTTGTCTTATATTGTTTTGATTCTTTGACTTTCACCTAGTTATAGCCTGAGAATCCATCCATCATGGACAGTAACTCACAACCTGTATCTCTTTGTAACATAACCTCCATATTTGGAAGCGGGTAATTGTCCTTGAGAGAAGATATGTGTACATTTTTCAAGTCCACACAAAGCCTTATATCCCTATTTTCTTTTTTGACTGGTACCAAATTAGAGACCTAGGATGAATGTCTAATCGGCTTAATAATACCTCCTTCCCTTAGCTTCATGAGCTCTTCATGCATTTTTGGTTCCAAGGTAGGGTTTATAGGTCTTTGTTTCTGCCTGAATGGTTTGGCATCTAGTTTTAATGGAATCTCATGCCGAAAAATATCTTCTCTATATGCTTTGAGATCCTCATAGGACCATGCAAAAATGTGCTTATATCTTCTTAACAATGCAATCAACATTTTTCTGATTGTCAGGCTTATCTTCTTTCCAATGTACACTCTTTTTGGTGCTAGTTTTTTTACCAGAGTTATTTCTTCAACATCTTCCTTTATTATAGGTGTTTGTTTTATTAGTGCTCTATCATTCCCATCAAATATCATCTCTAGCACCACAAGCCCTTTAGGTAGCTTGTTAGTTTTGAGCTACACAACTTCTTTTCTGAACATAGTCTGTTTTCCATCTGTTTCTTCCACGAATGCATTAAAATTTATCTCCTGGGCTTCATATTGATCTATGCAATGCAAAAAATTGATCAGATTAGTATCATCATTGAAAACTTGCCAGCTATAAATGTTATCAGGGATGGTGGGTTTTATTTTGAATTCAATCTGTGAAATCCCACCCAAAGTGATATCATCTCTCTTCAAAGATACATTAGCCAAAAAGTATACCATCAAGTTTTTAGACCCATCCAACCATTCAATAGAAAAATTATCAAATAATTCAATTGTATCCTAGACTACGTTTCTATATTATTTTAACCTCTTGTTTTTTGCAACTTATTTTGATCTGATATGTGAAATGATTAACTCAAATTCTCCAAGAACAACTAGCAATTTGATTTTGTGTTTAACAACCATATTCAAACCAATTAGCAAGGCTTCATAATTTGCTATATTGTTTGTACATTCAAATTTCAGCAAGAAAGAATATTTGAATGTGATGCCTACAGGTGAGATAAAAACTACTCCTGCCCCATTGTCCTCTTTATTGCATGCCTCGTCAAAATGCATTCATCAAACACCATGTTCATTCCTGGAAACATGCTTATCAATTGGATCACTATTTACTAGTTCAGGTTGTGAAGTTTCTATTCCGAAACTCCCTAAGTCTACATCACAAAAGCAATTCAATTGATTTTGAGCAACGTAATCTATAATTTGATTCACCCTTGGCTCTCTATACAACTTAACCTCTTCACCATTTACTAGTATGGTGGCATATAATAAATCAAATTGTACATTGCCTCCAACTGTTGCAGTCCTTTGTCTTGACAAAATCATCCCAAAATGAGAAGTGCCAATTATAGCTATATCAATGGTATATACTGCTTGTGGATAAGAAGCCAATTTCACTTCTACATCTTTCATGATTCCCACTACTGGGACAGGTCTACTATCCATGGCATAGCATTTTCCACCCGTAATTTCCACCCATAGGCCAGCTTATTCATAACTCCTACTGGCATGATAAATAGAAATCCCTAAATCAATCATACAATTTATTACCATCTTTTTGTTTATGAGAAATGTGGTAAAAAATGGTTCTACTTGAGGAGGGTTCACTAATGTATCACCCAAACAAACCTCGAGAACTTTTATATCTCCCTACCTATTATTATTCTTATCTCCAAATTTTGCAGTTCTATTGGTTCCATTAGATATCAATTGAATGACACTATCTCTATATTCCTTGATCTTCATCATTTATAATAATGGCACAGACATCTTCACCTGAGATAAATCTTGTGTGAAATCAAATGAGGAGGAGTTCTCAATTTTAGCTATTTTCTTTAGTTCTAGTGGATCCTCTTTATTTTCTTCCTTTTCCTTTTTATTTGCTTCACCATGTTTATGTTTGTTTTGTGATTCTTTGTCTTCCTTTTTGGGAATGTGTCTTTGCTCATTTTTGTTGATTTTATTTTCTACCTTCTTTGTTTTATCCTGAACTTTCCCCTTTTCTTTCATAAATAACCTCCTTAGAGTGCCTTCATCTACATTTACTATTTTGTTTCTTAGCCCATAATTATTTTTTTCTTGTTCAACTGCATCAATAGTTAATTCTTTGATTTATTCCTCAATTTGTCTCCTCCATCTTGATTTGTTTGACTTGGGTGGTGTAGAAGGAGGTTGTATTTCATCACTACTTTCACTCTCTTGATCATAGAAGATTTGTTGTTCTGCCATGTGAATATGATACCTTTTCTTGTCAACGTCATACTCATAACCTTCTTCTTCTAAAGATGAATATTCTTGTTCAATTATATGGAGATCATGAGAAGTTAAAGTATGATCTTCTTCCCTATTATCAACTAGTATTTCCTCTTCTTGTATTGACTGGGCTACAACACAGTGGTCTGGAGAATGAGGCAGTTTGCAAATTTGACACCAAGGATTATTGTTAACCATGTATGCTCCTTTCTTTTTCAAAGGATCAGGAGTCTCTTTATATTTAGGCCTATCAACAATGGGCTTTCCATCTTTCCAATTTGTATTATATGGAATATCATGTAGCCTTGGCCTTTCATTTCTATATGTATTTTCCTTCCTCTGAGGATTGTTAAGACTTGGGGGAACTCTAATGTTATCTCTTTTACCATTCATTCCAACAACCTTTTTGTTAGTTTCAATGGTTAGTGTTGTTTTTTGTGGCTTTGTTAGGCTTCTAGGGCATCTATTCTGTTAGAACCAGAATTTTCATAAAAATTCCAAAGGTTTTTATCCATTAGAATCCAAATTTGTGCTATCTTTTTCATAAAAAATCATTCTACTGCCATCCATGAAGCCATGACTGCCTTTTATCGCCATATCGCTACCACATTATTCACCCTTCATAGCCCTCACCTCATACCTCTTTACCGCAGCCCCTTACAAAATAGCTTGTGGTATCATGGTTAAGACAGTTAGTGGTCACCCTTTTACCACTGTATCGTGTAGGGTTAGAACTTAGCCCACGGTTTAGCGGTGAAGTGAAGAGCGAAACTGCTACACTGCAGAGGGATAGAACATGGCCCACGATAGAGTGGTAGAAATAACAAAGCTAGGCAAATACCGTGGTACCACTAGAAGGAAGAACGTAGCCCACGGTAGAGCGGTATATAGAGGAGTAACAATAAAAGGAGACCGCTATACCACAAGGAGTTCAAATGTTTCCTGTGGTAAAGCAATTGAGGAAATAAAAGGAAGGGAAGATACCATCATACCGCTAGAGGGAAAAATAGAGCCCGCAATAAAGCGGTAAAGAAATCAAAGACAGTAACATAACACACCACGATACTGTGAGAAGACAAAATATGATGCATGGTTGAATGGTACACTTGAGGACGGTAACATAACAAACAATGGTACCGTAGGGAGATGAAAAGTGTTGTGAGGTAACACATTAAATTGGCTGTTATGGTTGTATTTTTTATTGTTATTATCTTTCCATTATGTTTTATTTTCATTATCAAATGGCGTGACCTTTGCTCTGAGGCTGTTTGCCTCTCGTGAGAATATGAGAAGACCAAGACCAAAAGGTGTGGGGGATTTTCTGGGAAGATATAAAAGGAGGAGATAGATAGAGAATAAGGGGTTAGAATAGAGATAATTTTCAGAATGTTTTACACAGTGAATACCATAATGCATGTATGAATTTTGAAGAAGTCAATGAAGATATCTGATTTCGCGGCCTAATCTTGGTATCAATTGTTTGTTGGAATTATTCAATTATTTGGTTGTCTCCACTTTAATGCTTCTCTATTATTTAAACTGGTATATCAAGTATATATTCAGTTTATCAATGCACATTTGTTGTATTCATGTGATGTGATTAATTGGTTCTTTCAAGTAATGATTAAATCCTCCTAGTCAATCACAGTAATTTAGAAGTGTTAATTGGATAATAAGAAGAACTGGATAATTAGGGTTTTCAATCTATCTCAAGTAGAGTTTTTCAAATATTTACTTGCATGTTTATACAAGTTATAAACCCATATCAGTGTGCCAAACAGTTTGAGTTATTTCCATTACAAGTCATATTTTCTAGGTCTTCATTGGACTCCATATACCCAATAAGGCACTGGTCTCACCCATTTTTATTCACTTAGTTTCATTAAAAAAAAATTTGAATTCCGCATCTGTTAATTGAACATATTGAATTATATGTTAATAGTGCATATACAATTCATACCAAAAACATTGTATCTTTCCACTTACAAATTGCCATTGTGGATAGAATGCTTAAGGGAGAAACACACAGTTCAAATCTGCTTCATTCATATAGGTTTACCTGCCTAGGTCTGGTAGAACCTAAAGAGTAGAAGGTTCAAATTCATTATTTGGCCTTGTACATTAGCCAAAAATGTTGTGAGAGCTTGGCAACCTCTTGTGGTTCAAACCTGCATTTTTGAGACCTAACAGTTTGGCAACTCTGCTGGTGACAAACTCAGGAAACTTTTCCAGCCTATCCATTTATAAGGTCAATAAAGTTTCAAAATTGGTCTTTAATTAGAGGTTCATAATTGTGTCATTTGCAATCCCCATCTGAGTCACACACCTAATAGTTTGGTGACTTTCCTGGGGACCAAACTAAACCCAAGCCTTCATCATAGAGTCAATACCTTGCAAAAGACTCTGTTGGGAATGAGGAACTACATAATTTTCTCACCTCTTTAGAAAGTGAGTGGCGACTCTGTTTGAAAATTGATAGATAATGCATAGACATTGTGGAGCAAGTGATACTTTTCCAATTTTCTTGTCAAGATGTCAGAAGAAGTGAAAAGGTAGCAGTCAATAAAAGAGTTGAAAGAATTGAAACAAAAAATGCTACAATGGGAACAAAAATTACTACAATTGAGCCAACAACTATTACAATTGGGAGTCAAATGTGTTCCAAATGCATCGCAAAATATACCATTTTTCAATAAGAATGAATACACAAATGCTAGTAGACCTTGGACACCACAAGTGCCACATGATGAAATTGGGAATTTTGGCAATGGAGGTAATGTATATCATGCATAGTAGAACATTCATTAACTACATCCATAAAAAAAATGAATGCTTATCCTGTCCCTCTTGGACAAAGATTAGTAAGTTACCAAGATTATCAATACAATCCATATCCTGAGAATTATGCATATCAATACCAAGCCCCTCACCAGAATGTGCAAAAAAATTTCATCCTCCATGGGAATGTAAATTCAAACTTGCAGCAAAATGTATATCAGAATCAAGAATTTGAGGAAGAAGATGAGACATGTGCAAGTGAAAGTGATTGTTATGATAGCCTACACAAAGAGGATGAAGATATAGAGAGCCTCTCTTGCATAATAGATTGTGATAGTGCATGTTATGAGGGTTCCATTGAGTATTCAGATTTTGATCTACAAAAAAGTGATTATGGAAATTCTTATGGAGATCAAGATGAAGAAGCAATGGAATAAGCAAGTTCATTTGATAGTGAACAAATATTACCTCTAGTTGCAGCTGAGAACCATGGAGATACATTTGATGATGAAGAGGTTTGTACACCTAAAAATAGACTTCATTTTTTTTCAAATCCATTATATAATTAGAAGATAGAAGAAGATCGGATGAGATCTTACCAAGGTGTGCTAGAAAATGAATTTCATGTGTATTCAAATCCACCTTATAAGGAGAATGAATTATTTTCTGATGATTGAGATAACGCACCATCTTGTGAAGCAAATGAATATGAGATTGATGCATTTGATTTACCAATTTTTGATGATAAGAAAAAAAAAAACAACAGTAACGAGGTGGATGAAGAGACATGTTCACTCTGTAGTGAAAAAAATTCAGACTTGCTAGCAATGGAGTATCAAAAATACACACATAAGAAAGATTCAAAAATTTCTTTTTTAGCATGCATTTGTTTTGACAATGAAAGTATTTTGTGTGACAATGATGAGGGAAATTTTGAAGATAATCAATATTCTATTTCTGTTTCTACTCAAGAAGGAATATGTAAATTAGACTTGAATATTTTTTTCCTACAGGAGAAAGATATTGGTTTGCATATCATTGATGATGTAATGTTCGAGATAGTGCTTAATTATGAACTGCAGAAGGGTAAAAGGAACATGAGTCAAGTTGAACACAATAATTTTCTGAAGGTTTTCAACAACAGTACATGTAGTAGGGAAAATTTCATGAACATTTTCAAGAGGAACCCGATGAACTCGAATCATAATAAAATTTATGATAGAGGAAATTATAGGCCCTTCTTTTTGGATGGCCTTGGGCCATCATTTATGGTTTGAATTTTAGACCATAATAGTTCGAGATAGAGATGAAGTTTGATTTTTTTGCCAAAGAGGATTAAGGATTGCCAGTGCATGGACAATTCTTAACAAACCTCTTAAAACATGCTTTTCCATGCACAGTAGTCTAGGAATTCAAAAGGGGTTGGGACTTGCTAGTACATGGACAATCCCATAATTCCCTCATTGAAAATTAAATTTTCTTTCCATGTATAGTAGTATAGGATCATTTCCATCTCCTCCATTTTCCACCTCCATTTTTCATATCCTTTGATGTCTTGGTCTACTCTCAGAGATATTCTGGATTCTTGTAGCGATCAAAAAATCACTCATCCCCAATAGGAGCCACTGTTAGAACCAAAATTTTCATTAAAATTCCAAAAAAATTATCCATTAGAATCCAAATTCGTGCTATCTTTTTCATAAAAAATCATTCTACTGCCATCAATGAAGCCATAACTACCTTTTACCACCATACCACTACCACATTATTCACCCTTCACAGCCCTCACCTCACACCTCTTTATTGCAACCCCTTACAAAACAACTCATGGTATCACGGTTAAGACAATTAGTGGTCACCCTTTTACCATTGTACCATGCAGGGTTAGAACTTAGCCTGCGGTTCAGCGGAGAAGTGAAGAGCAAAACCGCTACACCATGGAGGGACAAAACAGGGCCCGCGATAGAGCGATAGAAAGAATAGAGCCAGGAAGATACCATAGTACCACTAGAAGGAAGAATGTAGCCCACAGTAGAGTGGTATACAAAGGAGTAACAAGAAAAGGAGACTGCTATACCGCAAGGAGTCTAGATGTTTCATGTTGTAAAGTGATTGAGGATATAAAGGAAGGGAATATACTATCATACTACTGGAGGGAGAAATAGAGCTCGTGGTAAAGTGGTAAAGAAAGCAAAGGCAGTAACAAAACACACTGTGATACCATGGGAAGACAAAATATGATGCGCGATAGATCGGTACACTTGAGGACAGTAACATAACACACCTCGGTACCAGAGGGAGATGAAAAGTGTCATGAGGTAACGTGGTAAAGCGACTGTTATGGTTGTATTTGTTATTGTTATTATCTTTCAGTTATGTTTTATTTTCATTATCAAATGGCATGACCTTTGGTCTGAGGCTGGTTGCCTCTCATGAGAATATGAGAAGACCAAGACCAAAAGGCATGGGGGATTTTCTAGGAAGATATAAAAGGAGGAGATAGATAGAGAATAAGGGGTTAGAACAAAGATAATTTTCAGAATGTTTTACATAGTGAAGACCATGATGCATGTATGAATTTAGAAGAAGTCAATGAAGATATATGATTTTGCGACCTAATCTTGGTATCAAATGTTTGTTGGAATTATTCAATTATTTGGTTGTCTCCACTTTAATGCTTCTCTATTATTTAAACTGGTATATCAAGTATATTCAGTTTATCAATGCACATTTGTTGTATTCATGTGATGTGATTAATTGGTTCTTTCAAGTAATGATTAAATCCTCCTAGTCAATCATAGTAATTTAGAAGTGTTAATTGGATAAATAAGAAGAACCGTATAATTAGGGTTGTCAATCTGTCTCAAGTAGAGTTTGTCAACTATTTACTTGCATGTTTATACAAGTTATAAACCCATATCAGTGTGCCAAATAGTTTGAGTTATTTCCATTACAGGTCATATTTTTTAGGTCTTCATTGGACTCCATATACCCAATAAGGCACTAGTCTCACCCATTTTCATTCACTTAGTTTCATTAAAAAAAAAATCAGAATTCTACATCTGTTAACTGAACATATTGAATTATACGTTAATAGTGCATATACAATTCATACCAAAAAAGTTTGTATCTTTCCACTTCCAAATTGCCATTGTGGATAGATTGCTTAAGGGAGAAACACACAGTTCAAATCTACTTCATTCATATAGGTTTACTCGCCTAGGTCTAGTAGAACCTAAAGAGTAGAAGGTTCAAATTCATTATTTGGCCTTGTACGTTAGCCAAAAATGTTGTGAGAGCCATGCAACCTCTTGTGGTTCAAACCTGCGTTTTTGAGACCTAACATATTCCTAAGCTCATACATTGTTTTTGGGTCAAAGGCTTTCAGATAAATACTCAAAGCTGTCAGGTCTGTCAATTTAGACCCTTGTGGTATCTTATTGTACAACTTGGAGAATCTCTGATTAAAGTCGTAGACTGATTCATTTTGATATTTTTGAATGTTGATCAACTCATGTAAAACAAACTCAGGAGCACATTGATCTCCATATTGCTCTAGGAATTGATTCTAGAAATTTGCCATAGACTCAATTGAGAGATTGGGTAGACTATTGAACTAATCCCTTGTTTCTTTGGTTAATGACATCATGAAGTCTCATATTTACATCTTTGTAGATCATACCAATATCTTGTATAAAAGCATTGAAATTTTTGATATTCTCCTCAGCTGATATCACTTTATTCCCACTGAATTTAGGAACCATATTTCTCCAATTGCTATCCATTTGGTAAGGATATAACTGATATCATGTTAAGTCAAATTGTCTACTTGCAGGTTTATGTGGAGGCATATTCAGGGGTGGTAGATTAGGATATTGTTGATATCCATATTGAGGCTGATGATACACATTGTATTGTGGTTGAGGGTGTATATTCTGAGGTGGTACACATTGTTGACCTGACCTAGTGGAGGATAGTATCAGGATGCATTACCAGTGTTGTGAGGTTGGGGTCTTGGTGGTGGCATGTTATGATGGGTATGTTGTCTTGGATTACCACCTGAATTGTGAGGCACTCTTGTGGTTCTAGGAGCACCGGTGTTCTGGGATGCTCCTTGTGAGTTATTATTGCCACTTTGTTTGTGTGGAGGAACATATTTTCGTGGTCTCTATGCTTTGATGTCCAATAGTGCCAACTTTTGATTTAATTCATGACTTTCCTGTATCATTTGTTGCCTCCTTCTAAGTTTTTTTTTTTGCCACTCTACATGTGCTTCAATTTGTTGGTCAGACATACTCTCAAAATTCATGACACCGTGATTTAAGAGTCCATCCTGGTTCTCTCCTCCCGATGATGATGTGTGTCCTCTATCACACTCTTCTTATCTTCGTTTCCTTTCTTCCTCAACCCAAGCATTATATTTTTCTTCTTATTGAGGGTCTATTTGGAAATTGAGGACAACATTATTCAGATCACTTCTTCTAGGTCGTGTAGTGGGGTTTTCATCATTGGCATGGAAAGTAGAATGAAAGGTTTTGAAAGGTTGCTCTGATGTATTCGCATTATCCTCTGGCTGTTTAGACATCATTTCACCCTTATTTGTTTTATTTTTACCTTGAGGAGATCCATGCTTATCTGACCATCTAACGTTATTCTTCTTGGGGCTTTCATGATGTAAAGATCTTCTTCCATTCATGTTGGATGAAATGAAGTATCTCTGGTGTCTATTGTCTATTCTCTATGATATGATGCTTATATTATCAGTCATATAAATCCCTCAGAGCCACCACCTACTTTGATAAGTAGGAAAAATTATTGTATTATGTCCCAGAGGAGTCTTCAATTTATTTTGGAGTAATGACTATGATGGAAGGCTTTTAGTTTCAGGTCTGGCTTGACCCTAGCGGAGTCACCAATCTGTTAGGTCTCAAAAATGCAGGTTTGAACCACAAGAGGCTTCCAAGCTCTTGGTACATTTCAGGCTAATGAACAAGGCCAATTGGTGAATTTGAACCTTCTTCTCTTTAGGCTGCACCAAACCTAGGTGGGTGCACCTATGCAAATGAAGTAGACTTAAACTATGTGTTTCCTACTTAAGTAATCTATCCATAATGGAAATTGAGAGTGGAAAGATGCAATCCTAATTGGGTATAAATTGTATAAGCAATATCAAGGTAAAATTTAATATGTTCAATTAACAGATATAGTTGTTTGGAAATGAATGCTTTCTAAGGTTCCTAAAGTGATTTGTATGGATTTGAATGAGGAGATGGATAAGACCAGTGCCTTATTGGGTAAAATGGAGTCAAATGAAGATCTAGAATGAATGACTTATATTGGCTGCAACTCAAAATATTGGTTGCAACATAGTGTTTCAGAATATAAATATCATGGAAGTTTTCTGCTATCTATTGTGCCTATAGCACACATGCCTCGTTCAAAATGGGGACCCTCTTTCTTTCGCCCTGTCAGGTCATTTTGTTGCTGCCTCATTTTGCGTGACCCCATTTTGGTTTCCTAGATGGTCAATGGGTCTCATCTTAGGCCAACCATGTATTTCCCCTTGAAATTTATTGAGTCTTGAAGCTTCCTTAGCAATTCACCTTTTGCTAGTGTCCGTGGAACCTTCCAAGCCCGGCCCATCAGGTTTCCCCTCTTGGGTTTCCTTGTCTATTTTTCTCCTTCTAACAGCCTTTGGCATACATCCTTCTGACGCTCGGGACCCGAATTCCTATTTTCCATTTGGTAACTTGCACAAAATCTAACATTCTATCACGCCCTTTAGGCCTGGCTCTTCGGGTTTCCCTGCCTGGGTTTCCGTCACATTTTCGCCATTCCAAACGGTCATCGTCCAACGTCCTTCCAATCCTCAAACCTCAAAGCCTGCTTCGCCATCAGATTCTCACTTGGAAATTTTTTGGATGGCTATGACCCAACGTCATTTCGTACCTCGGGCTCCGGTCTTCTTGTTGCCATCCTTAATTTGAATCCACCAACCTCACCAACCATCGTACCTACATTTATTAGGGGCATTAATTGAGCTTAGGGATATAAATATTAGTTTTGACATGTCATTTTCACATGTTAGGAACAACAAAAAAGTGTAGTGCCTTCTCCGCCTTCGTGCCCAATATGGCCCTTCACTGTTCTTCAAGGATTCAACAACGCCATTCATCAGGTTCACAAGGTAAGTTTGTCATCCGACCTCCTGTCACATTTTTTGTGATTTCACACCTAAGCAGTGGGTAGAGAGGGGAAACTTTAGTATGAATCTGATAGAGGGGACACCACTCCACAAAACCCATGTATTGAAATTTCCAAAACATCCCTCCAAAACTTAGAAAATTGAACTCAAAACCTTGTCTTCCCGTCACTGTTCTTCAAACTGGGTGATCGCGCCCTCCGAGCCTGAGACCTTTAACTGCCATAGCCATTCAAAATCAAAATTTCACACAAAATTTCCTCCACGAAAAAACTCATCCTGGGTTCCGGACTCTAGAACTCCGTCTCTAGATTTCCATCTCACCTCTGTTGTTCCGAATAAAATTTTCACCCCGTCTTCCGGACCTCAGACTCCGGATTTCCATTTGACACGAAACTTGAATTAAAAGGGGAATACATCCAAGGAATCCTCAGGCCTTGGTCTGTAGACTTTTGTCTGCAAACCGCCTTTAAAATTTCATTTTTTTAAACAGTCGTCAGGCGACCGCCTTCTGCCTTGCAGGTCCCGAGGACATCTTTGTTGTTTGGGCTCGAAACTCTAAATTTGTTGCCTCCTTCAGACCCTATCTTCTGGAATTCCACTATCGGGATTTATTCTCGTCTCAGCCATCCCAAATGGAAAACTCAAGCCACCCCTCTGGTCTTCAGGCCCCGACATCCCAATCTCCGCCAAGTTTTAACAAATGAAGTTGTGAGGTGAAATCCTTCTCCAGGTCCAAACCATCGGGTTCCAGGTCTTGGACTTCCGTCCCCACTTCATCATTTCTTACGGCTATCATGCAATGGCATCCTGGTCTCCGCAGCTTGAACACTTGAATGACTAAAATTTTGCAGGTCATGGTCTTGCGGATTTTTGCCTCACGAGTTCTGGACTCTAGAACTCTGCCTCCAGAATGTCATTTCTCCAAAGTTGTTTCAAACAGCTAACGCTTGACAACCTTCCCTCAGTTTGACCTCGGATGCTCTAATGGTGACCTAAATAACCTCCAATCTTAAAACGAATGATTAACCACGTGCTAAAATGTGATCACCTTCCTGATGGATCCTTCATTATCCAAATCCAAGATCGAGAGAAATCATCCGAGTCTTCCCGCACTTTTTGCCCTTCAGAACAACATTCTAACAAGAGAAGTTCGGCCTCTGGGGCCTGGTTCATCCAATTTCCCTCCAGTGAACCTTCAATGACAAATTCAACTAAGTGTTAGACTTTTGAATGATGGATTATTCGATCTAACCATGTTTTATTGGGATTTGGCTAACCATTTATATCGTCATGTGTACTGAACCTCGCCTCTATGTGCAGGATATATGGAATCGGGTGTAGAAGCCTCAGCGGTAGTCAAAGACAAAGGAAAGAGAACTGCCAAGGCTCCTCGAGGCAAGGTGGATAAACATTAGATAAAATACCAATTCTAGGGAGTTTCATTGCACTCCAAGGTCACAACCACATGAAAGGACATCATTGACATGAATATTGGACATGTCGACATTGACGATTTCATACAGAGGGTTAGGATGAACCCCAAGACAGAAAATGCAAAGTTAATCAGAAAGAGCGAGATAGCCAAAGTTGTTGGGTTCCTTCCCACTTTGATCGCCCCCGAACCTTCCTCAAGCATTATGCCTTCTTGTTTATTCAATATCCAAAGTTCACCTACAGTCAAGCCCAGGGATTCTCAGAAAATCCAAATCGGTACGCTAATGACCGGATAATATTGTTGGAGCTCTCTTGGCAGTTGCACCACATTAACACCATTTTGAGTAGAAAGCATCTAATGAGGATCCCTTATCCCCTTACACTCGGCCAGGGGATGTATGAGCTTCATACTTCCCAATGTGTAGGCAATTCAGAGAAGGAACTCGCAAAGTATCATTTCAAATCTCACATGACCGATTCACAGATGGATCCATATGGCGATATCAGAAAGGTGATTGGATAGGAGTATGCCCACCTCGTCAATGTTGAAGATTTGTGGGGAGATTGTAAAGATGACTTTGAAGTGCAGATAAGCAACTAAATGTAAATGATTGCATACTTTGTAAAAAGGGTGAACCTGTTCCCGGTGCCTGATCAACTGGAGAAAGATGAAATCACTTTAATTGACCCTTGGTACAATTCCATTGCAAACATGCCACTGCCACTAATTGATTGGAATGAGCTAGAGGTTTATGAACTTGACATAACTTACCAAACCTAGTGAGGCCCAGAAAAAGGCATGGATTGATAAGCGAATCACTAAAAAAAAACAAGGGGTCATCCTCACATTCAAGGGGCTCGAAAGTGAGCCAAGTGGTTCTGATGGTGGAGCAACTGCTACATCAACTAGAGAAACATCTAAATCACCCCCATCTGTTCATTCAAAAAAGAGAAAGGAGACTGACGAGCAGTAGTCTGACCAAAAGGTAAATGATAGGAAGGTCTTAGAGGGTGAACCTCCCAAGAAACACAAGCGAGTGGGCAACGTCACTGAAATGCCAGTAATACAAGAAGATCCGCTCCATGAGGGAGAAGAGATGGAGGCTGATTAGCCAAAGTCTCTGCCTATCTCATCTACTGCCACAACCACTAATTTTGTTGCCAACATCCCGCCTATCCCACACACAGTAGTTGGATCCTGTCCACCCACGGTGGACATCTCTATCCATCTTTCTTCTACTTCGCCCATCGCGTAGGTAATATCGGTTGATTCATCCTCTGCCACTACCTCACCCATTTCTTCATCTTCCATGTCTTCTTTGTTTTCACTTCTAGCTACCACCACTGTAACCGCAATGCCTTCCCTTACCCTTTCGGAATCCTTCATGAAATACATGCCAAATGTGCCCTTCGAGCTCTTAGGAATGTTTGCAAATCCGGTGGTACAAGTTGCCATACCTCAAGCAATAATTAGCACTCCAGTTCCACCTCCTCCTACCAAGCTGCTAACAATGGAAGCCACCATGCAAATTTCTGACGAATTAGACGGACAACAACAGATGGAATTGGCTAACAGGTTGGAAGAGGAGGCATATGACTATCATGAGCACCCAATATATGAGCATCTAGTAATCGATGAGGTCACCTATGAGTCTTCCAGTGATGATGGCGAGGATTTGGACACAAAGACAAGTGAAAAAATATCTAATCCGAAGCTCGATGCTGAGTTGTTCAAGCAACTCAAGGAAATTGAAGACAAGGAGGCTGAAAAACAACCTATTAGTGAAGAAGAGGTTTCTGCCATAGGGACAGGAGATGATAGGTCTCTGATGGGAGAGCGTGACCATGCCCCTAGGCATGATGAAAAGGTGTTCCCTCATGAAGATTAGGAAGATAAGGAAGGAGATAAGCCTAAGTGAGAAGCTTAAAATTATAAGAATCTAGAAATTGAATAGCTTGATGAGCGCAAGAATGATGAAGAAAAAGAAGAAAATAATGTCGAAGGGGAAGGCAACCTCGGTGAATTATTTCCTACCAAATCCCCTATCAAGCGCATAGTGTTCATCCAAGATTCCGATGATGAAAAGGAGGATACACAGATAGAGTAGGAGGCCTTCAATAGCAAGGCCATTGAAGTCAAGGAAGAAGAAAAAGGGGATCAACAAAATCCACCTAAAGAAAATTCCTCGATGCCCAACTAGTTGGAGAGACAATTGGAAAGGAGGGCTCCCACTCCAAAAGACCCAAGGGTAAGGCTGGAAGCTATATTGGCTTGAGCCCAGATCGGCACCAGGAAAGAGAAGAAACCAAAGATCAGGTCAAAGGTAACAATGGATGCCTCCAGATCCAGAGCAGTACAAATAGCTACACCGATGGTGGGAGAACAAGGAATAAGTTACAACATATCCACCATCAACTTGGGAGTAGCCACTAGGGAGAAAAAGGTTGATCATCTCCAAGAATCCGCTGCCATAGTGGTGCATCTCATTTAGCATGATAAAGTTTCCAAAGAGGAGCTTAAGGCACATGTGTCTGATTTGATAGCCTATATCTAATAGTGGTCATCCACAAAAGAATAGCCAACCACATCCTTGACCCCACCGTAGTTGTTTTCCAGAGAATAGATTGATAAATTAGAAAAAAGAAAGAACTTGGAAAAGACCATGAAAAATTGGTTTCGACAAGTCTTGGATATCGAAAACATGGGCATTAATCATGTTGTTCGGACAACAAACAAATTCTTGAAAGTGCAAAAGTCTCTCAAAGGTATGAGGAAAATCAGCATTGAGTTCCTGGTGAAATATGGGGCTACTTACCCAAAGATTGAGGTGATCCTCAAGCTGCCAAGTGAGATTTGGGAAAAGGAGTTTACATTTAGGGAGGATGATCATTGGCTGATGGATGTGTGGAAATGATACTTTGATCATTAGAAGGAGGGGTTGGAACAAATACTTGAAAAGGTAAATCCAGATATTGAATGGGCCAAAGAGGTAAGAGAAGATTTCCTTTGATATCTAAAGCTAATGACAAGATATGAAATGCTCGTTGTCTAGATCAATCCAAAAAATATAAAGCATCACTTCCAAAAGACGATGGAAGATGGGATATCTGCTGAATTACTATATATTTCATGAGCTTTGCTACCTGAGCTTTCACCCAATCCAAGCTCTTGAAAGATCACACTACTAAGTATGAGGATGACTGGGAGAAGCTTGTTGATAATTCCAAAGAGTGGAGCTACCAAGTGTTGAGATCCGACATCATAGAGGTCGATAAGCTCCAACCAGTGATCTTAAAATTCATGGAATATGCAGCTTTGAAGAAACAAGAAGGAAACCCTTGTACACATCTAAAAATGGTCACAATTAATCAAACATGTTAATTAATTAAATGTGAATTATTTAATTAATATTCTTCTAAACTCATCTACATATAAATAAATTTAATTATTTATTTATATCGTTCACCTTTCTAATTCTTCTAGCTTAATTAAATAAATAAGTTTATTTAATTATCATCATCTTCTTTTTAATTAAATTAAATAAATTCCATATTTTATTTATATTAACTATCATATTATTCTAAGTTTGAATTTTTAAAATGAAATATTCTTCTAAATTCATTTTCTACATTTAATTAAATATTCCAAATATTTAATTAGAAACTTTCTTTTCTACATTTAATTAAATATTCCAAATATTTAATTAGAAACTTTCTTCACTCCATATAATTAAATATTCCAAATATTTAATTAGAAACTTTCTTCTCTCCATATAATTAAATATTCTAAAATATTTAATTAGAAACTTTCTTTTCTGCATTTGATTAAATTTTCAAAAATTTTAATTAGAAAATTTCTTCTCTTCATATAATTAAATATTCTAAAATATTTAATTAGAATTTTTTTTTTCTACATTTAATTAAATATTCCACATATTTAATTAGAAACTTTCTTCTCTCCATATAATTAAATATTCTAAAATATTTAATTAGAAACTTTTTTTTCTACATTTAATTAAATATTCCAAATATTTAATTACAAACTTTCTTCTCTCCATATATTTAAATATTCTAAAATATTCTAAAATGGAATATTCTTCTAAATTCATTTTCTACATTTAATTAAATATTCCAAATATTTAATTAAAAACTTTCTATTCTACATTTAATTAAATATTCCAAATATTTAATTTGAAACTTTCTTTTCTACATTTAATTAAATATTCCAAATATTTAATTAGAAACTTTCTTCTCTCCATATAATTAAATATTCTAAAATATTTAATTAGAAACTTTCTTTTCTACATTCAATTAAATATTCCAAATATTTAATTAGAAACTTTCTTCTCTCCATATAATTAAATATTCTAAAATATTTAATTAGAAACTTTCTTTTCTACATTTAATTAAATATTCCAAATATTTAATTAGAAACTTTCTTCTCTCCATATAATTAAATATTCTAAAATATTTAATTAGAATTTTTTTTTTCTACATTTAATTAAATACTCCAAATATTTAATTAGAAAATTTCTTCTCTCCATATAATTAAATATTCTAAAATATTTAATTAGAAACTTTCTTCTCTCCATATAATTAAATATTCTAAAATATTTAATTAGAAATTTTCTTCTCTCCATATAATAAAATATTCTAAAATATTTAATTAGAAACTTTCTTCTCTCCATATAATTAAATATTCTAAAATATGTAATTAGAAACTTTCTTCTCTCCATTTAATCAAATATTCTAAATATTTAGAAACTTTCCTCATCTCACACTTAATTAAATATTTTTAATATTTAATTACTTTTTTTTTTCATCTCTCACACATAATTAAATATTAAATATTTGATTATGGAAGCTTCTAATTCTTTGTCACATGTAATTAAATAAATTTGTTTATTTAATTATGGATTTTTTCTCAACTATCAATTAACTTCTCATAAATGAAGTGCACAAATGACAATTTTCCTTCATTTTTGAATAGAAAGGGTTGTATAGGAGGAAACATCTCCCTTTATTCTCTCAACCTTCCATCTTTTCCTCAACTTCTCAATCTCTCACCATTCATCTTGATAGGTTTGAATTCAACCGTTGATCTTGGCCAACTAGATTCTTGTCTCCAAAAATATATAAATACAACCCTCTTGTGAGTTGAAAAGAATCCTAGATTTTGTAAATTTAGCATAATCATTATAGTTGCATTTGAATCAACATCTTAGCATAATAATTTTCAAGTTCACAACATTTTAGCTCTTCAACTTCATAGCTTCAATCACATAGCAATAGACATGCATGTTGCATAAATCTCGTTCTCCTGAGTTGTCATTTTAAAAAGTTGTTGCTTACACGAATTGAGAGCCAGTAACTTGTACCAAATCCTTGGAGATAGAGGATAATGGAACACATTTGAAAGAGCTGTTGTTATTTAGATTTTTCTTTGTCTTTTTAATTAGTTTCCTTCAATCTAATCTTTCATTGGTGTGTTAGTTTACTTTCTAATTAGTACACATATTCTAACAACACATTTTTGGCCACCATGGGGCCTTGCCCCGTTTTTAATCTTTTTATTGCAGGTTTTATGATAGGTGATAGACTGGACCAACGCTTTAGCACATACGAGTCATAGATTAGCGCATACGAGCTGAGGAATACCGCATTTGCAATCTGTTTTAGCGCATTTGCAGTCTATTTTAGCGCATATGCATCCTGTTTTAGCGCATTTACTGACTGTTTTAGTGCATCTGTGTTTGATATTTTAGCGCATTTATCGGATCTTTTAGCATATACAAAAGTATAATAGAACAAATCCTGATTTCGACGCCATCCGCAGACAGAGATTTTTCAATTCAGTTTTAAAATAAAATGAAGCAATCCTAGGCTAGTCACATAAATCTAGAATTAACCAATCGTAGGATAGTCACCAAAAATCATTTTTTTTTTGCTTGGTTAAAATGAATCCAATGTTTGTGGTGAAGAAAAATCTTCACTTAGCATAGAAAATCATCATTTGAATTTAAAATTGAACCATTTGTTTGTTGTGATTGCGGGGTAATAGGTATATGCTCTCCCCTTTACTGGGTGACCAAAACACAAGACTTACATTTTTCATTTTATGCAATTCATGTTTTGTTACATCCTTTAGAAGGCCTGCTATAGTGGGAAAAAGTACTCACCTTACGGGAATGACCTAAGTGGGAACAACCAAAGCCAAGTTTCCCAACCCACTCTAATCAAAAGTGAATTTTGGGGAAACCCATATTCAACGGAAGTGAGCAAGATAACCATCCCCAAAATATTGTTCTAAATATTGGGAGGTCTCCTGAGGGAGTTTATCTATTGTCACGCCGAACGGATACCTTAACTACGAACCATAGTGTAGAAATCCAACCATGTCAGTATTCAAACATCATTTTAATCACAGTGCAAGGGGAGGGAAGAATCTGCCCCAAAGACACTCACCATATAATTTCCATGGATTTTTTGCTCAAGGGATCGATAAATCTAACCCTGAGTACGCACTTGGAAAAGACAAAAACACGGGCGCCCTTTAGGGGGTGACAAGGCTATGTGAGTTGACGCAATTTTAAGATGTGGCTTGTGGTTTCCATGATGACCTTTTTGACAAATAAGAGTGATTCTATTTGAATTGCTTATCTTGTTCAATACCCGTGAAAATATCAAGAACATACACTCTTTGTTTAGATTTTAGGATTTTTAAAACAACTGTTTTCCAATGTATGTCATGTTTTTCACATATAAATCAGATAAAGATCATCCAAAACAATCAAACTGTCAAAACATGTATGTCTCAAAACAGTAATTGGATATTTTAGCGCATTTGCTGAAAACTTTAGCGCATCTGTATTCTGAACCTGGGTAATTTTCTGACACCCGAGAATCTGCCTAGTCTTTTTCTATGCTTAGGGTCTGGAAGTCTACAACTTTTGTCAAGAAATCCCTAGAGAAGAAGATTAAGAAGCCAAATAAATCTCTTAGTTATAAGAAGTTATTGAAAAAGAGAAAAAATTTATACCAAAGTTGAAAGGTTTTGCTTGAACACAAAACCTTTATTCATTGATATCATGACTTTGTTAGAGGTTTCACTAACCACTATGCTTTAGAACCATTATACTCACGAGCTTTATTTCAAAGATGAGCCCTTTCTCAAAGGCATAATCACAGTCAACCTATCCGTGCCTCTTACATTCCCCAACCTGCAATTGTGTACTCTAATCGTCCCAATCAATTTCTGCAATAGAAAGCTTAGGAAACATTAGGCATCTATCAAAAACCTTATTTTTACAAAACTACGATCAAACTTCACAAAGTTCAAAATCATCCTTATTTTTTATTTTTGGTTTAATTCACACAAATAGGATCATCATCCTTTCAATCAGGGAATCATGAGCTAAAGATTAAAATTTTTAATAAGTCATATCAATAGAATCTTTATTCTATTCTGACTTATATATCCATCAAAACTGCACTATCTCATTCTTTTGATCAAAATTAGTGGAAATTTGGCAAAAGTTTATGCCTGTTGTCAAAATATCTCAAAAGCACATAGAAGGTGATGAAAGGGAAAGTAAATTTAAAAAAATGGGTGATAATGGTGATAGGGAAGAAAATAATTTTCATAATTCAAATACTGAGGAGATAATGGAAGAAAAGCTTCAAGAAGCGGAACATGATCCCCAATTCCATACTCTCATGGAAAGAGTTTTAGAATGAAACAAGGAAAGATATTTTCTTTCATTAGCTAATCAAGGAGCTAAGTTACCTGTTGATTCCAACATGGAAGGGCTTAGAGAAAATCCTGAAGCCCCTCTTAATGATTTTAGTGCTCTTACTCAACAGATAAGAGCCTTACAAGGGAAAATAAATGAAATTCAAGGGGGTACAAAAAATAAAGTATGTTTTGGATGATATCTGCCCATATCCATTTGACAGGAGTCTTCAAATGATTCATTTTCCAAAACATTCTGAAATCCTAAAGTTTGATAAGTATAATGGGAAAACAGATCCCATTGAGCATGTGCGGGATTTCCAAAATATGAGCTTAGAATTCGCTCATGAAGATACACATTTAATGCGGTTGTTTCCACGAAGTCTGGGTGGACAATCAATGGAGTGGCTTTCCAAGATCACTCCCCCCATCAGAACATTCGAGGAGTTAATAACTAAGTTCATATCACAATACTCCTATAACATACAACACTAGATAACCATGCTTGATTTATGTAGGGTGAATCAAAAGATTGGGGAACCTTTCGCCACATTCTTACAAAGGTGGAGAAGTTTGTTCGCCAGATATTCCCATCCTATTCCTGAAAAGGAAAAGATGGAATTTTTTATCGATAGCCTGAATCAAGAGATGAGATATATGATAAACCTTCACTGTCCTCAATCATTTGAAAAGTTCATCGAGAATGTGATCACCATTGAAGGAGCCTTGATCAAGCGAGGAGTTTTAAAACTTGATAAAGAAAGTCCAAATTCATACAACAACAACAACGACGACAAATCACGATTTTGGACTCGAAAAAAAAATGTTGTGAATGATGGGGTGGTAGATGCTAACAATGTGAATATAAATCCTACCATTCTTAATGTATCAGGGCTTCAACGTAGCAATAATGTTGTAAATTCTAGTAACCAAGGCAATAATTCCAACCAAGGAAATGTGACCCACAATCATGGAAATAATCTTGGCAATAATCAAAATTTGAATGCGTCGAGATCTCAATTCTTCTCAAATCGATGAAGTTTTACTCCCTTGGGCCAGTCTTTAGAATCCATTCTTAAAGAACTATTGAATCAAAACGCTATTACATTTCCACCAAAAAGAGATTACGAGCCTCGAGTTAAACCACCATCATGGAATGACTCACACTTTTTCCAATATCATAGGTGCAAGGGTCACAAGACAAATAATTTCCAAGGGTTAAAGAATATTGTTCAGGATCTGATTGATAACCGTACCATAGCGGTTGAGGGACATAATTCCAATGATGATCATCAGGCATTCAAGGATCCTCTTCCCAATTATCAGAGAGGGGAATTTTTGGGTGACAAAGGCAAGAATTTTAATCATGTCTATGACACCATTATCACTCATATTTATATTGACGATCAGCAAATCAATGCTATTAGAATCAATGGTAAGAAATAATATCAAGAGGTCAATGCTACGACAAGGGGACAAGCCAAAATCATCATAAAAGGAATTTCATCTAAGGCGTAAATTCCCCCTCCAAGTCAATACAATTTGGTCGATCAACTACAGAAAACATCGGCCCAAATTTCTATCTTGGAGCTTCTAAAGATATCACCCGCACAAAAGGACATTCTAGAAAAGGCACTCATCGACACAACCGTGTCTCCTGATCTGGATATCAATAAATTTCAAGCCATGATGGGACACTTGTCCTCACCCACATGTTTATCCTTTACTGAAAAGGATGAATCATCCATGACCCATCCCCATAATTCATCGCTTTACCTAAAGGTCATGGTTCATAAAGCCCGAATTAGACATGTCCTAATAGATGGGGGAGCCAGATTAAACATTTGTACTTTGAAATTGGTCCTTGCTTTGGGATATTCAGCAAACTCTATAGATCCAACAAGAAATATTACAATCAAGGCATACGATGATGAAGAAAGGGCTTCGAAAGGCCTCATCATGTTACCAATAAGAGTGGGACCTGTTGTGAAGAATACCTTTTGTCAGGTTCTAGATCAGGATCTATCTTATAACATACTCTTGGGTCACCCATGGATCCATGAGATGCAAGCAGTGCCATCCACTTACCATCAATGCTTGAAGTTTCCATATGATGGACAAGAAGTAACAATACCGATTGATCACATTAGCAGTCAAACTTGTTCTAATCTAAGAGCAACTCATGACACATTTGTCCCACATAACAGAGAGGCTTTGGCCATTTCTACCTCTAAGCACAATGAGAAAGCAAGGGAAATGATAAGTAATTTTGGCACCAAGCTAAAATTAAAAGATAATGGGGTGGGAGAATATTCCTTATGTCTCTAATTTACCCATATCTCCAAGATCCCATGATCAACCATCAACATCCATACAATAGGCTACAACACCTTTAGCCTCAACAACACAAGCTTTAGTTCCCATCACCAAGTTTGATGGAATATTTATAAAGGAAAATGAAATAGAAGATAGAGATATCCTTGATTGGCTCTATAAGGACAAAGAAGAATCATTAAAACATGTCAAGCTACCCACAAAGCAATATGGAAAAGGTTATGCAATAATGCAACAAATGGGTTATGAAGGAAATGGCCCTATAGGCAAAATAAAGGAGGGTATTGTTGAACCTATCTAACTAAAGACAATGCACCCAAAGGATAAAACTAGGTTAGGATATGGTGAGGATACAAAGGAAGAAGTAGCACAAAGACCATCCAATGAGGATTTAGCTGAAACAATTCTTAGAATTCAAGAAGACAATTCTGATACTAACTCCAATGAATATGAATGGGACAACATTTTTGATGATACATTCTGGAGAGATAATCAGGTGGATGTCGTACAAAAATTCACACCTACATTCATACAAGGGGAAATCTCAAGGCCTTCGCTTGATTACGTTCTACAAAGCAATCATGAATAGAGCGAGGACGATTCAATTCAAAGCGAGACAGATCATCAACATGAGGATACCATCATAGGCCTTTCCCATAATGAGGGTGATGATAGTATCATGACTTTAACGACTAGTGACCTTACCCAACTTGATGATCCATTTCCCTTAGTCCATCCCGAACTCATTGATTGGGAACAAATCGCACGAATTGATATCCCAACTTTTCCAAATGACGAAACCATCATAAACTTCCTTTGTTCATCCCAACCGAAAACAAGTTCCACCAATGAATCACAGGATCAAACTCTCCGACAGGAGAGTGCCAAGTTTCTCAGCTATGAAATCAATAACATAAAAGAAAGATATAATGGTGAAAACCTAACAAAGGCAATATTGGATCACAAAAAGAGAAAAGTAAAAATCGTATCTAATGGTGAAAACCTTTCAAAGGCACCGGAAGATGGGAAACTTGAAACTCTCCTGGAGAATTACCAAGAAAGGTATTTTATTCTAATAGAACCAA
Organism: Sequoiadendron giganteum; assembly: GCA_007115665.2. Lineage (NCBI taxonomy): Eukaryota > Viridiplantae > Streptophyta > Pinopsida > Cupressales > Cupressaceae > Sequoiadendron > Sequoiadendron giganteum. The sequence continues at coordinate 385,657,932 of CM021105.1, forward strand.
CAACAATGATCAATCTAGGTACTATGGAATAACCCAAAGTCTTACAACTGGCTGCATCACTAACAGAAGAGAAAATCCCAGGATTCACAGAATTTCTCAAGAACAAAGAAATCAATTGTGCATGGTCCTACGCAAATATGCCTGGATTAGATCCAAATCTCATCATGCATCATCTATCTATCATGCTGGGGGAAAAAACTGTGAAGCATAAAATCATAAAAATACATCCACATGTTGCATTATTGGTCAAAGAGGAGTTAAAGAAACTCTTAGATGTCGGATTCATCCAGTCTATAGACTATGTGGAATGGATCTCAAATATTGTGCCTGTATCAAATCCAAATGGAAGAATCAAAATTTGTACAGATTTCAGGGATTTAAATAAGGCATGTCCTAAGGACGATTTCCCTTTGCCAAACATAGATATGATTGTAGATTTGACTATTGGACATGCTATGTATTCATTAATGGATGAGTTTTTAGGATACAACTAGATAAAGATTGCACCGAAAGATCAAGATAAAACAACATTCACATGTCCTTGGGGTACATATTGCTGGAATGTAATGCCATTTGGACTCAAGAATGTAGGAGCTACTTATCAACGAGCAATGGCTACCATTTTTCACGATATGATGCATACATTCATGGAGGATTATGTCAATGATCTTTTAGCCAAATCACACACCAGGAAAGGACATTTAGATATCTTGTCTAAATTTTTTGACAAGATGGAAAAGTTCAAAGTGAGACTTAATCCAAAGAAATGTGTCTTTGGGGTGAAATCTGGAAAGCTTCTAGGATATATTGTGTCAAAAAAGGGAATTGAAGTGGATCCAACAAAGATACAAGAAATCCTCGATATGCCACCTCCAAGAAACATCAGTCAACTATGCTCATTGCAGGGACGGTTGCAATCCATTAGGAGATTCATTGCACAACTTGCAGATAAGAGTTTACCATTCACTCATCTCTTACATAAGAATGTTCCATTTAAATGGGAAGATAGATGTGAAGTAGCGTTTGATCAAATAAATCATTATCTAAAGAGCCCACCAGTGTTGATTCCACCCATGCAAGGTGAACTACTCATATTGTATATTTCTTCCACAAAAGTATCCTTGGGAGCATTATTGGCACAAGAAGACAACACAGGAAAGGAGCGAGCAATATATTACATCAGTCAAACTTTGACAAGTCATGAATTAAATTATACCTTCATCAAAAAAGCTTTCTTAGCAGTAGTTTTCACTTCTCAAAAATTGTGACACTATATGTTGGCTCATACAATAAAGCTTGTGGATAAGATTGATCCACTCAAGTATCTTTTAAGTAAGGCAACCTTAACTGGTAGATTGGCTAAATGGGTCATGATCCTAAGTGAGTTTGACATTCATTATATGGATCGAAAGGCTATCAAAGGACAAGTAATCATGGATCAGTTATCAAAAGCACCAATGCCAGCAGAACATCCAATACACATTGATTTTCCTGATGTCGATGTATTCACAGTAGCTATTAAGCAGTCATGGGAACTCTATTTTGATGGTTCCTACACTCAACATGGCTCAGGGGAAGGGATTCTTTTTATTACACCTCAAGGACATACAATTCCAAAATCTTATCAGCTAATGTTTCCTTGCACAAATAACATAGCTGAATATGAGGCATTGTTAATTGGAATGAGAATTGCAGTAGACTGGAAAATCACAGAACTACAAGTTTTTGGTGATTCACAACTTGTCATAAATAAAATCAATGATGAATATCAAACATAAGATCATAAGTTAATGCCTTACAAAAGGATGGTGGATGATTTCAAGAAATACTTTGTTGATATCAAGTTCACGAAAATTCACCGTACTGATAATAAAGCTGCGGACGCCATGGCTGCAATTGCATCACTACTCTAGTTTTCATAGAATCAAGCATGGTACAACTTCCTAGTGGAACAATTATTTTCTCCCGCCTATGACAATCCGGAAACCCAAATCATTTTCCACTTAACTAGTTCTGATTCTCCCTTGTATGGCCAAATCTATACTTACCTAAAGAATACTATATTGCTTTTAGACTTGTCTAGAAATCATAAAAGGAATTTCATATTTCAATCCTTTTGTTATACCTTAATTGTTGACGTCTTATATCGGCATGGTCTTGATGGTGCCCTCCTTCGATGTCTCAAACATGATGAATTAGAAAATTTCTTACAAGAGGTACACAGTGGCATTTGTGGGATGCATTCAAGTGGACTAACCTTAACAAAGAAACTTGTTAAAATGGGTTACTATTGGCCGACCATGGAGAAGGAATCATTCATCTTTGTTAAGAAATGTGCAAAATGTCAAATTCATGGGAATCTCATTCATGCTTCTGCTTAGGAATTACAACCCTTTACCACAACATAGATTTTCTCTCAGTGGGGATTGGATCTGGTTGGTAAGATACATCCATCATCATCAAATGGACACAAGTTCATTATCACAGTGACCGAGTATTTTACTAAGTGGATTGAAGTTGTTCCCCTAACAACTGTTACTGGCAAACAAATCTCCTCATTCATTTTGAACTATATCATATGTCAATATGGCATTCCCAACTCCATTATTACAGATAATGGAAGACCTTTTAAAAATCAAGATGTTGATGAACTTTGTGAAAGATTTTGCATCCAACACAGATTCTCTACACCTTATTATTCACAAGGAAATGGTTAAGCAGAAGCTTCAAACAAAACAATTCTGAAGATTTTGAAGAAAATAGTGAATGATACTGGTCGGGATTGGCATGTTCAATTGAATCCAACCTTATGGGCATATAGAACAAGTATTCACACACCCATAGGTGCTACTCCCTATGCTTTGGTCTGTGGAGCAGAAGCTATTTTACCACTAGAAGTCGAGATTCCCTCGCTTCGAGTATCACTAAAGGGGCTAATAAATGATGAGGATTACAGGGTATCAAGATTGCAAGAGCTTGAACTGCTTGATGAGCGACGACAAAGTGCAGTAAATCATTTAAAGGGATATCAACAGATTGTGTCCCGAAGCTACAATCATAGAGTCAAACCACGAGCTTTCCATGTGCGTGACTTGGTTCTGAAAGAAAACCCTTGTAATCAGCAGGATCGGGAAAAAAAAGGCAAGTTTGAACCTAATTGGTTGGGCCCTTTCGTTATCATCGCAACATATGGATTGTGGGAATATCATTTGTAAACATCAGATGGGGACCTACTTGAAGATATGACCAACAATATCCACCTGAAGAAGTTTTATGTCTGAAAAATATCAAAAACAATACAAAAATTCATGAAAAAAATCATAAAAACTGGAAAAATGTGTCATAAGGTGAAAACTTGGCAAATAGGAATCTTTTGACAGAGTAAAATACAATAAATAAATAAATAATAAATAAATAAATAAAATCGTTGCCTTGATGAAAACTTGGCAAACAAGCGTCTTGGTAACAATCAAAAAATCAAAAAATCAAAAAAAAAGTGCAATAAAAATAAATGGTGAAAACCTGGCAAACAATCATTGTTTGTGATTTGTTTGACTCTCTCGTCTATTAGGATACATTTTGCATATCCATCTTTCATCTACATCACATACAACAATGTAAAAAGTCATGAAAAAATTCATAAAAACTGGAAAATTGTGTCATAAGGTGAAAACTTGGCAAACATGCATCTTTTGATAGAGCAAAATACAAAAAAAAAAAAAATCATTGTCTTGATGAAAACCTGGCAAATAGGTGTCTTGGTAACAACAAAAAAAGAAGGAAAATTAGGAAAAAGTGCAATAAAAACAAATGGTGAAAACCTGGCAAACAGGCATTGTTTGTGATTTGTTTGACTCTCTCGTCTATTAGGATGGATTTTGCATATCCATCTTTCATTGACATCACATATTTTCCTAGCCATCACATTTGCATCATGCATCCAAACATTTCCTTGAAATGACAAGTATTTCATCATGGCTTGATGATTAAGGTTATCCTTAGCAGTAGAAGTGTCTAATCAAGAGTCAGTGTGCCAAGGTCATTTGGGGGCAATTCACTTCTTGGAATATTTTGATAGACAAACAACATGTGTCAAGCATTTGGCATATCATAAACAACAAATTATCCATTCAAAATTGAGTCTAAACAATGGTTTGACAGAAAATTGAAACAAATTGGATGATCTTAATCTGAATAAATTGAATGACAAACTTAAGGCATAAGTTGAATTGTTGTTTTCATTTGTTGACATCATATCTTTGGAGTGGTTCGATGATGTATTGAACTAGAATCACAAGGAAGGAGTATGATTTTTCTTTGCTTGCTGTCTATAAGCTAATCACTAGTATTGTGCAAATTTGTCATGGGACATGATTTACAACGTATCATTAATGACATTTCAGAATTTGCATAGGAAAATGGTTAACTTTTGTCTGTTTATGCAAACAAAACTCAGGTCATCTTGGTTCAATTATACCCCGATGCTTGTATTAGCTTGCTACATCAAACATTGTGGAAGCAGTACTCAGGTAGTCATTGGTGCTAATATCCCCTTTGATGCTTGTACTAACTTCCAACATTTCAAAAAGCTCAATGATGAAACGTAAAGCATAAAGCAGCTCACAAAATGACAACTTTGCATTTTAGTTTGCATATTAGATAGATTGCATCCATATTAGTTTGTGCATGATCATTATCATATCCATCAAATATCATCTGCATTATCTCAATCAATCCATCCAATCATTTCTTCCAATCTCATCTCAATCAATTCATCCAATCATTTCTTCCAATCTCATCTAATCAATCCATTCAATCTAGTACAAATCATTTAACCATACCTTTGGTCTTGTTTCTAGCCTTACTGCAAGCCTTGATCATCATCATCATCGGGATGTATCCTTCTCTATCCTTGTGTTTTTTTGGGATGTATCCTTCCCTTATCAACAACACTCTCATCATCATCATCATCAGGATGTATCCTTCCCTATCCTTGTGTTGTTTTGGGATGTATCCTTCCCTTATCAACAACACTATCATCATCATCATCAATCCATATTGGCTTGTAGTTTGACTAGGGCAACATCATACTTATTTTTGAATCCATTTTTTCTTTCTTTCTTCTCATTTTATCTTCCCAATCTCCTATTTCTTATCATCCTTTCTTGTCCCTCACATCAATGCATCCAATCATTTATTTCAATTTCTTCTAATCAATCACATCGCTTCTTCTAATCAATAAAATTATTTCTTCCCCAATCAAATCACATCAATCAATCTTACTATTTTTTTTTCAATCATGAAAGAAAATTTATCAATCTTATTATTTGTTTTTCATCAATCATGAAAACAAATTTATCAATATATTCTATCAGTGAGGCTCATTCATCATGAGGTCACTTTATCAATCATCCTATCATTCTTATCAGTCATCATCAATCAATCATCACAAATTCACTATCACATGTTGAATCAATCGGCAATCATCATCAATCAGGGCAAATCAAAGTTCTTCATCTTCATATCAATCTTTCAATAGCGGTTTTCATCAAATCATCTTTATCGGTTGATGAATCAGATAAAAAATCAGTAAAAATTTCCAAAAATCATCTTTATCTGATTTATCTCCCGAGGGGACATATAGCATCATCAATCAACTTTTCAAGGTCAGGGGCAAACTTTTTAATTCTTTGAAGCAATGTGTAAAACACATCACTTCAAAGAGGGGCAAAATGTACACATCTAAAAATGGTCACAATTAATCAAACCTGTTAATTAATTAAATATGAATTATTTAATTAATATTCTTCTAAATTCATCTACATATAAATAAATTTAATTATTTATTTATATCATTCACCTTTCTAATTCTTCTAACTTAATTAAATAAATAAGTTTATTTAATTATCATCTTCTTCTTCTTAATTAAATTAAATAAATTCTATAATTTATTTATATTAATTATCATATTATTCTAAGTTTGAATTTTCAAAATAGATTATTCTTCTAAATTCATTTTCTACATTTAATTAAATATTCCAAATATTTAATTAGAAACTTTCTTTTCTATATTTAATTGAATATTCCAAATATTTAATTAGAAACTTTCTTCTCTTCATATAATTAAATATTCTAAAATATTTAATTAGAAACTTTCTTTTCTACATTTAATTAAATATTCCAAATATTTAATTAGAAAATTTATTTTCTACATTTAATTAAATATTCCAAATATTTAATTAGAAACTTTCTTCTCTCCATATAATTAAATATTCTAAAATATTTAATTAGAAACTTTCTTTTCTACATTTAATATTTAATTAGAAACTTTCTTCTCTCCATATAATTAAATATTCTAAAATATTTAATTAGAAACTTTTTTTTCTACATTTAATTAAATATTCCAAATATTTAATTAGAAAACTTTCTTCTCTCCATATAATTAAATATTCTGAAATATTTAATTAGAAACTTTCTTCTCTCCATATAATTAAATATTCTAAAATATTTAATTAGAAAATTTCTTCTCTTCATATAATTAAATATTCTAACATATTTAATTAAAAACTTTCTTCTCTCCATTTAATTTAATATTCTAAATATTTAGAAACTTTCCTCATCTCACACTTAATTAAATATTTTTAATATTTAATTACTTTCTTTTTTTCATCTCTCACACATAATTAAATATTAATTATTTGATTATGGAAGCTTCTAATTCTTTGTCACATGTAATTAAATATATTTATTTATTTAATTATGGATTTTTCTTCAACTATCAATTAACTTCTAATAAATGAAGTGCACAAATGACAACTTTCCTTCATTTTTGAATGGAAAGGGTTGTATAAGAGGAAATATCGCCCTTTATTCTCTCAACCTTCCATCTTTTCCTCAACTTCTCCATCTCTCACCATTCATCTTGATATGTTTGAACTCAACTGTTGATCTTGGCCAACTAGATTCTTGTCTCCAAAAATCTATAAATACAGCTCTCTTGTCATGAGTTGAAAAGAATCCTAGATTTTGTGAATTTAGCATAATCATTATAGTTGCATTTGAATCAACATCCTAGCATAATAATTTTCAAGTTCACAACATTTTAGTTCTTCAACTTCATAGCTTCAATCACGTAGCAATAGACATGTATTTTGCATAAATCTCATTCTCCTAAGTTTTTATTTCAACAAGTTGCTGCTTACACCAATTGAGAGCCAATAACTTGTACCGAATCCTTGGAGATAGAGGACAATGGAACACATTTGAAGGAGTTGTTGTTATTTAGAGTTTGTTTTATCTTTTTAATTAGTTTCCTTCAATCTAATGTTTCATTGGTGTGTTAATTTACTTTCTAATTAGTACACATATTCTAACAACACAACCCTATTATTGATGAAGAATTTTTAAAGGAGTAACTGCAACAAATAGCAATCAGCAAGAGGACAAAAATACTACAGTGCTTCCACTAAAATAAAAAATAGGGATGTGGACAGAAATATATTTTAAAATGTAATATATTGGAGGGGTAGGTAGAACACTAGGTTATAGTGAATTGTGGCCACATATTCTACTTTTGGGACACTATAAATAGGGGGTATCCTCTAATTTTCAAGGAGAGTTGAGTTTCTTGTGAAGACATGCTGCAAAAATTGCAATAGAAATACATTGACTTTGGTGCATTTATGGGTTTCTTCTCATGTTTCATGATTCTCCTCTCATAGTTAGATGATTTAGTTAAATTTACTTTGTTGTTTTTACTTTCCTTTCAGTTGGATTTGGTATATTTGGTAATGTGATTTCTTGGTTAAGAATATTTTTGTTGCATAGATGCCTTCCTTGTCCATACTTTTGGTTGCTTGCTGCCGGTAGATGGTTGTGCAAAGTTAGTCTAGACCTAGATTTGAAGTTGTTTTTAAATATTTATCTTTGTTCATGCATATGTATGGTGAATGAATGGTAAAATATCTATAGTCCTTAGAAGATAGCACAGATTTCATGAGATTGTGAGATTTATGTTTAAGTGGAATTTTGTTTCAAAGAAAATATCCATAGTAGAGACCTCCATAGTCACTGTTCATTGGTAGTTGTAAGTCCAGGAACCCTCTCTCTTCCCTGCCCCCTTTTTCTTTTTTTTTAAGAAGTGACCTATACTAAGGTTCATTGCACATTGTAAAGCCAAATATTAAAATAGAAATGGAGTTCAAGATTGTTGTTTGAACCTGCAACAAATGTACAATAACTTCCTCACCTTAGGAACTTTGTTTGCAGATCTGATACCCCTTCCAACTGAACCCACATAATTCTACCCTGTGATTACCAACAAAATCACATCAAACATTAATTGAGATATTTCACGCAAGTCATGACCTAACACCCGAGAGACCTTGGGGTGATTTTCAACAACATGCTGGATCTTTCCTTTCAAAAGAGGTAATGCACTTATGCATTGTCTGTGTTGAGAAAGTGTGCAAAAAAACTCATCAATAGAACTAGCACTAGAAGGAGGGACTTTTGGGAGCTAAGCTGAATCGAATTGGGTCTTTCTCCCTTGAAATATATCACAAAATATTAAGGTCTACACCAAACCAAGGGGAGTTCCAAGAGCTATCACCCTCTACCTGAGCTAAGAGAGCTAAGAAAGGGGAAACCTCTACCTCTAGCACACCTGACCAACCCATTTCGCTTTCACCATCATCCTCCTCTTCTATCCATTCGCCACCGTCTTCTCCTTCATTCTTGGAAGCATATTCTCCTACTCACCCACTTCAAACAACCTTTTGAGGTGTCACTCCCCAAGGGCTTGGCGTTGCCTTCATGCCCAATGCAGTCCCATTTTTGGGAGTTGTTCCATCAACTGTTGCTACCCCTTTGTAGTCAAAAGTCAATCTGGCACAACCACTTCCACCACCCCCTCCGATGGTGTGGTTGGGAAACAATCCATCTCCTTTGGCCTTCAACCTCTATCATGACATGCCAAAAAACCCCAAGAGCTTTTGCTCAAAGTTCAACCCTAGGGATCCACAGAGGACAACAAACGAGCATGTCAAGAATCTTGAGATCATTTTGAAGACTATGCAGATCATACATGAGGATGTGGCTTGTCGGCTCTTTCCCTACTCCTTGGGGGAGGAGGCCTTCTATTGGTACGTCAACTTGCCAGTAGGAACTATCAACACGTGGGACCTTATGAAGAATGTTTTTCTGTAGAATTTCAAAACTCTAATCAGTCTTGCAAAGTCCTACCGACATTTCATGTTGGTTCAAAGATAGGTCAACGAATTGATCAACTCCTTTAATTATCGATTCCATAGAGCATATACTCGACTACAAGACCCATACGTTTTGAATGATGCTACTATTTTACCTATCTATTATGCAGCATTGGACAATCTTATTGCAACATTAGTAAAGAGGATGTGACCACCATCTGCCATATTGGTAGATGTGTACGCGGAGGCCGTCATTGCTAGCATAGAAGTGGGACAAAAAAATTTTGATCTGCTGCCCTCTTTGGGGTAGGTTGCTCATTCTTTGCAGATTCAAGGGCTTACTCAAGCTTTGCAACATTAGATGTCCCTCATGAATCCTGTACCGCAGCTGCCCATAGTACTGCACCCTTGATAACCAATGAATCAAGCACCCTCAGTTCCTCACTATTTTTTGCCCTAGTAGCAACAAGTCCATTCTTAGCCACCCCAAGTATCGACATATCTCCAAGAGTCTGAAGTTCTGCCCGCTCACCAAAATCATCTGGTGTTCTTCCAAAATGCAGCTCCACAACTGAATAACACAAAAAAGGATCAGATCGATGAACTCATAAAAATAATCAAAAAAATGTCTACGAAGATGACGCATTTGAGAAACCAAAACAATCAGTTGCAAGCTTCGCAGAAAAGTATCCAGGCCATCCTCAACCGTGATAGTCATGACAGTTATGAGAACCAAGATAACCGTGATGCTAACACATCATCTAGATAGAATTATGATAGGAATCATAATTCAGGGTAGAACTTAGACAAAATGCCTTTACAGAGGAAGAACCAGACATGGAACACAAGGCCCAACAATGGTGGTGTCCCCATGCCTCTCAATCAACCCAACAACAATGAAAATAATATAAGTGGAGTCTATCTGGTTGAGGCTTCTTTATTTGGTTGGTGCCGCATACACAAAATGAGTCAACATTTTGAATTGGATTATCCAAAATTCCAGACGGCTGCTAAAATTTTTCAAGTTGAAGTCTAAAATGTTGTGGACAGCTCGGGATGCAAAGACATCATTCCTTCCAAACCATATGACTCATCTGTGTTGGTGGTCAATCAGACTCCTTTCCCAAAGGTTGAGAGCAATGTGCCTGAGAAGGAGGAGGTCACTACAAGTAATGACAAAGTGAAAGAGATAAGTTATGAAAGTCCTTTGTCTCAACTTTTTGATTCAGTAGATAATGGTCCTAAGGATGAGGAAGAGCCTAGGGAAGATGAAGTCCAAATGTTTCACCAAAGGACTACCCCTTATGACCTTAGGAATAGATAGTTCAGTGGTCGGGTTGGTGGTACTTTTACGACCTCCACTCCACCTAACAATTTTAGCACCCCTCCTGACCCAAATGCTAGCAACAATCCAGGATATCCCCATGTACCTACATGGTACTTCAACAAGTATAGACAACAGAACCAAAACCAAAATCAGCCTACTAGCTCCTTCCAAAATACCACTAGCTCCCAAAAGTACCTCCTTCTAGCGCTAGTTTTGTTGATGGTTTTTTTGCACACTTTCTCAACACAAACAATGCATAAGTGCATTACCTCTCTTGAAAGGAAATATCCAACATGTTGCTAAAAATCACCCCAAGGTCTCTCGGGTGTTAGGTCATGACTTGCATGAAATATCTCAATTAATGTTTGATGTGATTTTGTTGGTAATCACAGGGTAGACTTATGTGGGTTCAATTAGAAGGGGTATCATATCTGCAAATGGAGTTCCTAAGGTGAGGAAGTTATTGTACATTTGTTGCAGGTTCAAACAACAATCTTGAACTCCATTTCTATTTTAATATTTAGCTTTGCAATGTGCAATGAACCTTAGCATAGGTCACTTCTTAAAAAAAAAAAATGGGGCAGGGAAGAGAGAGGGTTCTTGGACCTACAGCTACCAATGAACAATGATCATGGAGGTCTCTACTGTGAACAACTTCCTTAAAACAAAATTCCACTTAAACATAAATCTCACAGTCTCATGAAATTTGTGCTATCTTCTAAGGACTGTAGATATTTTACCATTCATTCACCATACATATGCATGAACAAAGATAAAGATTTAAAAGCAACTTCAAATTTAGGTCCAGACTAACTTTGCACAACCATCTACCAGCAACAAATAGACAAAATTATGGACAAGGAGGGCATCTACACAACAAAAATCTTCATAACTAAGAAATAGCATTACTAAATATACCAAAGCCAACTGAAAGGAAAGTAAAAACAACAAAGTAAATTTAACTAAATCATCTAACTATGATAGGAGAATCATGAAACATGAGAAGAAACCCAAAAATGCACCAAATTTAATGCATTTCTATTGCAATTTTTGCAGCATGTCTTTACAACAACTCAACTCTCCTTGAAAATTAGAGGAGACCCCCTATTTATAGTGTCCCAAAAGTAGAATATGTGGCCAAGATTGATTTACATTTGTGTGGACACAATTCACTATAACCTAGTGTTCTACCTACCCCCCCAATATATTACATTTTAAAATACATTTTTGTCCACATCCCTATTTTGTTTTTAAGTGGAAGAATTGTAGCATTTTTGTCCTCTTGCTGATTGTTTTTTGTTGCAACTACTCCTTTAGAAATTCTTCATCAATAATAGGGTTGTGTTGTTAGAATATATGTACTAATTAGAAAGTAAACTAACACACCAATGAAAAATTAGATTGAAGAAAACTAATTAAAAAGACAAAGAAAACTCTAAATAACAACAACTCCTTCAAATGTGTTTCATTGTCCTCTATCTCCAAGGATTTAGTACAAGTTATTGACTCTCAGTTGGTGTAAGCAGCAGTTTGTTGAAATGACAACTAAGGAGAACGAGATTTATGTAACATGCATTTCTATTGCTATGTGATTGAAGCTATGAAGTTGAAGAACTAAAATGTTGTGAACTTGAAAATGATTATGATAAGATGTTGATTCAAATGCAACTATAATGATTATGCTAAATTCACAAAATCTAGGATCCTTTTCAACTCACAAGAGGGTTGTATTTATAGATTTTTGGATACAAGAATCTAGTTGGCCAAGATCAACGGTTGAGTTCAAACCTGTCAAGATGAACGGTGCGAGATTGGGAAGTTGAGGAAAAGATGGAAGGTTGAGAGAATAAAGGGAGATTTTTCCTCCTATACAACCCTTTCCATTTAAAAATGAAGGAAGTTGTCATTTGTGCACTTCATTTATGATAATTTAATTGATAGTTGAAGAAAAATCTATAATTAAATAAATAAATTTATTTAATTACATGTGACAAAGAATTAGAAGCTTCCATAATCAAATAATTAATATTTAATTATGTGTGAGAGATGAAAAAAAGAAAGTAATTAAATATTAAAAATATTTAGTTAAGTGTGAGATGAAGAAAGTTTCTAAATATTTAGAATATTTAATTAAATGGAGAGAAGAAAGTTTCTAATTAAATATTTTAGAATATTTAATTATATGGAGATAAAAATGTTTCTAATTAAATATTTTAGAATATTTAATTATATGGAGAGAAGAAAGTTTCTAATTAAATATTTTAGAATATTTAATGAAATCTAGAGAAGAAAGTTTCTAATTAAATATTTCAGAATATTTAATTATATGGAAAGAAGAAAGTTTCTAATTAAATATTTGGAATAATTAATTAAATGTAGAAAAGAAAGTTTTTAATTAAATATTTTAAAATATTTAATTATATGGAGAGAAGAAAGTTTGTAATTAAATATTTGGAATATTTAATTAAATGTAGAAAAGAAAGTTTCTAATTAAATATTTGGAATATTTAATTAAATGTAGAAAATGAATTTCGAAAAACATTCCATTTAAAAAGTTCAAACTTAGAATAATATGATAATTAATATAAATAAATTATGGAATTTATTTAATTTAATTAAGAAGAAGATGATGATAATTAAATAAACTTATTTATTTAATTAAGCTAGAAGAATTAGAAAGGTGAACGATATAAATAAATAATTAAATTTATTTATATGTAGATGAGTTTAGAAGAATATTAATTAAATAATTCATATTTAATTAATTAACGGGTTTGATTAATTGTGACCATTTTTAGATGTGTACATTTTTCCCCTATTTGAAGTGATGTGTTTTACACATTGCTTCAAATAATTAAAAAGTTTTCCCCTGACCTTGAAAAGTTGATTGATGATGTTATATGCCCCCTTGGGAGATAAATCAGATAAAGATGATTTTTGGAAATTTTTACTGATTTGTTATCTGATTCATTGACCGATAAAGATGATTTGATGAAAACCGCTATTGAAAGATTGATATGAAGATGAAGAACTTTGATTTTGCTCTGATTGATGATGCTTGTTGATTGATTCAGCATGTGATAGTGAATTTGTGATGATTGATTGATGATGACTGATAAGAATGATAGGATGATTGATAAAGTGACCTCATGATGAATGAGCCTCACTGATAGAATAGATTGATAAATTTGTTTTCATGATTGATGAAAAAAAAAGTAAGATTGATAAATTTTCTTTCATGATTGAATAAAAAATAGTAAGATTAATTGATGTGATTTGATTGGAGAAGAAATGATTTTATTGATTAGAAGAAGTGATGTGATTGATTAGAAGAAATTGAAATAAATGATTGAATGCATTGATGTGAGGGACAAGAAAGGATGATAAGCAATAGGAGATTGGGAAGGTAAAATGAGAAGAAAGAAAGCAAAAATGGATTCAAAAATAAGTATGATGTTGCCCCAGTCAAACGACAAGCCAATATGGATTGATGATGATGATGATAGTGTTGTTGATAAGGGAAGGATACATCTTGGAAAAACATAAGGATAGGGAAGGATACATCTTGATGATGATGATGATGATGATGATGAGAGTTTTGCTGATAAGGGAAGGATACAACACAAGGATAGGGAAGGATACATCTCGATGATGATGATGATCAAGGTTTATAGTAAGGCTAGGAACAAGACCAAAGGTATGGTTAAATGATTTGTGCTAGATTGAATGGATTGATTAGATGAGATTGGAAGAAATTATTGGATGAATTGATTGAGATGAGATTGGAAGAAATGATTGGATGGATTGATTGAGATAATGTAGATGAGATGTGATGGATATGATAATGATCATGCACAAAGTAATATGGATGCAATCTATCTAATATGCAAACTAAAATGAAAATTTGTCATTTTGTGAGTTGCTTTATGCTTTACGTTTCATCATTGATCATTTTGAAATGTTCGAAGTTAGTACAAGCATCAAGGGGATATTAGCACCAATGATGACCTGAGTACTACTTCCATGATGTTTGATGTAGAAAACTAATACAAGCATCAAGGTATAATTGAACCAAGATGACCTAAGTATTGTTTGCATAAACAAACAAAAGTTAACCATTTTCCTATGCAAATTCTGAAATTTCATCAATGATACATTGTAGATCATGTCCCATGACAAATTTGCACAATACTAGTGATTATCTTACATAAAGGAAACAAATAAAAATCATACTCCTTCATTGTGATTCTAGTTCAGTACATCATCGAACCACTCCAAAGATATGATGTCAGCAAATGAAAACAACAATTTGACTTATGCCTTAAGTTTGTCATTCAATTTATTCAGATTAAGATCATCCAATTTGTTTCAATTTTTTGTCAAACCATTGTTTAGACTCGGTTTTGAATGGATAATTTGTTGTTTCTGATATGCCAAATGCTTGACACATGTTGTTTGTCTGTCAAAAATTTCCAAGAAGTGAATTGCCCCCAAATGACCTTGCACTCTGACTCTTGATTAGACACTTCTACTGCTAAGGATAACCTTAATCATCAAGCCATGATGAAATCCTTGTCGTTTCAAGGAAATGTTTGAATGCATGATACAAATGTGATGGCTAGGCAAGTATGTGATGCCGATGAAAGATGGATATGCATAATGTATCCTAATAGATGAGAGAGTCAAACAAATCACAAACAATGCTTGTTTGCCAGGTTTTGACCATTTGTTTTTATTGCACTTTTTCCTGATTTTATGATTTTTTTGTTGTTACCAAGATGCAAACATTAATTGACATATTTCACACAAGTCATGACCTAACACCCGAGTGACCTTGGGGTGATTTTCAGTAACATGTTGGATATGTCCTTTCAAGAGAGGTAATGCACTTATGTATTGTCTGTGTTGAGAAAGTGTGCAAAAACACCCATCAACAGAACTAGCACTAGAAGGAAGGCCTTTTGGGAGCTAAGCTGGATCGAATTTGGTCTTTCTCCTCCAAAATATTTCACAAAATACTAAGGTCTACACCAAACCAAGGGGAGTTCCAAGAGCTTTCGTCCCCTACCCGAGCTAAGAGAGCTAAGAAAGGGGAAACCTCCGCCTCCAGCACACCCGACCAACCCATTTCGCTTTCACCATCATCCTCCTATTCTATCCATTTGTCACCATCTTCTCCTTCATTCTTGGAAGCATATTCTCCTTCTCACCCATTTCAAACAGCCTTCTGGGGTGCCGCTCCCTAAGGGCTTGACGCTGCCTTCCTGCCCAACGCAGTCCCATTTCTCAGAGTTGTTCCATCAATTGCTGCTACCCCTTTGCAGTCACAAGTCAATCTGGCATAGCCACCTCCACCGCCCCCTCCGATGGCATGGTTGAGCAACAATCTATCTCCTTTGGCCTTCAACCTCTGTCATGACATGCCAAAAAACCCCAAGAGCTTTTGCTCGAAGTTCAACCCTAGGGATCCACAGAGGACAACAGAGGAGCATGTCAAGATTATTGAGATCATTTTGAAGACTATGCAAATCATACATGGTGATATGGCTTGTCAGATTTTTCCATACTCCTTTAGGGAGGAGGCCTTCTATTGGTACATCAACTTGTCGGTAGGAACTATCAACACGTGGGATCTTATGAAGAATGCTTTTCTGCAAAAGTTCAAAACTTCAATCAACCTTGCAAAGTCTTACTGACATTTCATGTTGGTTCAAAGAGAGGTCAACGAACCGATCAACTCCTTTAATGATCGATTCCATAGAGCATACACTCGACTACAAGACCCATACATTTTCAATGATGCTACTATTTTACCTATCTATTATGCAACATTGGACAATCTTACTGCAACATTAGTAAAGAGGATGTGACCACCGCCTACCAGATTGGTAGATGTGTATGCGAAGGCCATCATTGCTAGCACGGACTTGGGACAAAAAATTTTTGGTCCGCTGCCCTCTTTGGGGCAGGTTGCTCATCCTTTGTAGATTCAAGGGCTTACTCAAGCTTTGCAGCATCAGATGCCCCTCATGAATCTGATACCGCAGCTGCCCATAGTACCGCACCCCTGATAACGAATGAATCAAGCACCCCCGGTTCCTCACTATTTGCTACCCCAGCAGTAACAATTCCATTCTCAACCACCCCAAGTATCGACATATCTCCGAGCATCTGAATTTCTGCCCACTCACCAAAATCAGCCAGTGGCTTGGTCGGTGTTCCTCCAAAATGCAGCTCCACAACCGAATAACACAAAAAAGGATCAGATCGATGAACTCATGGAAATGATCAAGAAAATGTCTACGAATATGATGCATTTGAGAAACCAAAACAATCAGCTGTAGGCTTCACAAAAAAGCATCCAGGCCAACCTCAACCGTTATAGTCATGACAGTCGTGAGAACCAGGATAACCGTGATGCTAACACATCGTCGGGATAGAATTATGATAGGAATCATATTTTAGGGTAGAACTTAGACAAAAGGCCTTTACAGAGGCAAAACCAGACATGGAACATAAGGCCCAACAATGGTGGTTTCCCCACGCCTCTCAATCAACCCAACAACAATGACAAGACTACAAGCGGAGTCTACCTAGTTGAGGCTACTTTATTTGGTTGGTGCCGCATACACAAAACAAGTCAACATTTTGAATTGGATTATCCAGAATTCTAGACAACTGCTGAAATTTTTCAACTTGAATTCCAAAATGTTGTGGATAGCTCAGGATGCAGAGACATCGTTCTTTCTGAACCATATGACTCCTCTGTGTTGGTGGTCAATTAGGCTCCTTTCCTAAAGGTTGAGAGAAATGTGCTCGAGAAGGAGGAGGTCACTACAAGCAATGACAAAGCGAAAGAGGTAAGTTATGAAATTTCTTTGGCTCAACTTTTCGATTCAATAGATAATGGTCCTAAGGATGAGGAAGAGCCTAGGGAAGATGAAGCCCAAATGTTTCACCAAAGGACTACCCCTTACAACCTTAGGAATAGACAGGTCGGTAGTTGGGTTGGTGGTCCTTTTACAACCTCCAATCCACCTAAAAATTTCAGCACCCCTCCTAACCCAAATGCTAGCAACAATTCGAGATATCCCCATGTACCTACATGGTAAAATCAGCCTGCTACCTCCTTCCAAAATACCACTAGCTCATCCCGAGATATCGCCTATGATGAAGAAGTTGAAAAAATGGGGGAATATATTATGGAAGTATTTAAGAAGGTTAAGCTAAGTGTGTCCACCTTTGAGATACTCAAGGTCCCAGCTATGAGAAATTCCTTCTTTAGAATGATAAATAGGACTCCGTCAGCCGGGTCAACTCAACAAGCACCTTCAAGAAGGGTTTCGTTTGAGGATCAGCAAAATGAACTAGTTGTGCGACAAATTCTCAATCAGAAGGTTGATCCGCCTGCAAATCAGCACTCGAATAAGCAACCCACCAAAGAAGTAGATTAGACACAAACCCAAAACAAGGGTAATGACAAGGATAAGGATCAAGTTGCCCAAGTGGATATTTTCGGTGGATTGTTTTTAGGAAAATTCAAAACTCCTTCCTTCTTGACCAACATCCGAGTGTTTGGGAAGAACCTCCATAACTTCCTTCTGGACTCAGGAGCTTCCACCAATGTCATGCCCCTAAGCATGTGCAAAGATTTGGGAATAGTTCCAACTCCCTCTTGGCGCAAGGTGACGCAACTTGACAAAACTAAGATCAACATAGTTGGAGAGGTCAATAGAATACCCATGCAGATTATTGATGATCCCAAAATTCAACAAACCATTGACATCCAAGTTGTTGATATCCCAAACACCTATGGCATAATTTTAGGAAGGGATTTCACAAAGGCATTGAATGGATACACCACAACCGACTAATCTCATTTGTGGTTGCCATAGAAAGGGATACAAAATTAGATTCGAATTGATTAGGATCCACGCATGAGGTTCATGATCACGGAATACAATAACATGAATGAAGTGTTGTTTGCTGAAATGGAATTGGGGAATTATTCTCCGGTGTCATATTCAGATGAACAAGAATTCTTGGGAGAAGATGAAATGGGGGAGGTCCTTCTCGTGTTGTGAAATCCACTTGCTAACCTAGCCTATACCGCTCACAACACGAAAATGCCGATAGAGTCAAATGACAACGAATCATGCGAGAATGAGAATCTTGGATTGATGGATGGTTTCCAAGATTTTATGGAAAAATATGTACAAGACCAGCTCATTTTCGGAGCCAGAATGAATTTTTAGGAACTCTTGCTGCCTAGTTGGTGCAGGGTACATAATGTTGCCCATTCAGAATTTGAATGTTGTTTATGTCAGACAACAATTGAGCATATCAAAAGATAGATCACTCTAAAGGAGAAAAATCATCCAAAACTTCTAGAACAGAAACATTCAGAACCTATGCCTCCTTAGAAGGTTGCTGAAATGAGGCCACCATCAAAATAAAAAATCAAGTCTACCGATTCTAGGGTCATGGACTCTCCTAGGTTCTAGACGCTGCACTTTGACGGCTCCAAATCCAAGCATGGGGCTGGAGCTGGCTTTCAACTAATCAGTCCTAGAGGTAAGTCATATTTTTTTGCTCATAGGCTTCAATTTTATTGCACTAATAATGTAGCAAAATACAAGGCATTGGTCTTGGGGCTCCTCATGGCATTAAGAAAAGGTGTTAAAATGTTGCAAGTCTTTGGGGATTCAGAGTTGGCCATAAAGCAAGTAAGGAAGCTCTATTCTTGTTATGACCGAAGACTCACTAATTATAGGCATAGGGTATGGGATCTATTAGAAGGGCTAGACGCTTTTAATATACAGTTGATCCTATGCTCTCCAAATCACACTGCCAATGCCTTAGCCTAGGCGGCTAGCACCTTGCAACCATTGTCATTGTTTGGCCTTAAAAGGTTTACAATTGATCTCACCACCATTCCATCTATACCAAACAATGTAGCCAATTTTCAGGTGTTTAAGGATGATAAACACATCCTAGATTTCATTACTAGCTTCGATGTGTTTGCTGCATAGATAATAGATGAGATTGAACCCGATCAAGCCAAGCTAAATATAGAAGGGGTCATCAATCTCAAGACCAACACTATCCCAAGAGGGATGGTACAACTTGAATGAATATTTGACTTGGATCAAATTAGAGATCAAGATTAGCAGGCCAAGAAAGATGCCATCAGTGGCCAGTGTGACACCTACAACCTCAGAACTACCGACGAGGAAAGGGTTGTGTTTATTGGAAAGGTGTGCACACCAGAAGAAAAAAGTGGCATAGTGGATGCTTTGCGGAAGTACCACGATTTCATTTCTTGGAGCTACGAGGACCTCAAAATGTATGATACATCAATCATCACCCATACCATCCCTCTCAGACTATATGCAAGACCATTTTGACAGCGACACCGCCCTGCCAATGCTCTATTGGAACCAATTATATACAAGGAAGAACATAAATTGCTATCCTCCAGGATTATCTTCTCAGTTAGGCACTCCACGTGGGTGGCCAATTTGGTTCCAGTTAGAAAAAAGAATAGAGAAATCAGATTGTGCGTGGATTTTTGCAATCTGAATAGAGCTTCAGAAAATGACAACTATATAGTGCCTTCATTTGATGAGGTACTGCAGATAGTCAATGGTTCTCAGATGATTTCCTTCTTGGATGGGTATTCAGGGTACAACCAAGTTATGGTACAGTACAAAGACTAATAACATAAAATGACATTCACCACCAAGTGGGGCACCTTTGCTTACAGACGAATGCCCTTTGGGCTCATCAACGCTGGTGCCGCCTTTCAACATATGATGGATATTGCATTCAAGGATCTTATCGGAAAATGCATCATCATATACATGGATGATTTGACAGTGTTCTCAAAATAGCGGGGTAATCATGTTGCTGATTTATGCAAAGTTTGTCGAAGGTGCCACAAATTTGGAGTTTCTCTCAATCCGAAGAAATGCATCTTCGAGGTGACTGAGGGAAAGTTGTTGGGGCATGTCTTATTAGAAAAGGGGATCTCCATTGATCCCAAGCATATTCAAGCCATCATGAAGATTCAACTGCCAAGCAGCAAGGAGTTAATTTTTTTTCTTCAGAAAGATCAACTTTGTCCGTAAATTCATCATGGGCTTTGCTGAAATTGTCAAACCGCTCAATGCTATGTAAAAGAAAGATGCCAAGATTGAGTGGAATCCTGAGGTGAAGCAAGCCTTTGTAGAAATTAAACAAGCCATTGTTGAGGCACCGGTGTTAGTCAGTCCAAACTATCTGAAGCCTTTCTACATCTATTCATTCACTTTAGATCATTTGTGTGCCAACATCTTCACTCAGAAGGACGATGAGGGGAACGAGCATCCAATTGCCTTCATGAGTACCCCTTTGAAAGAAATCGAGCTGCATTACCACAATGTATAAAAACAATTCTATGCTCTTGTTAAAGGATTAAAGAAGTTCAAGCATTATATTTTACGCAACAAAGTGTTTGCCATAGTTCCTGACCCATCCGTGAAGACATTGCTTATGTAGAATGAGTTGGGTGAACGAAGGGAAAAATGGATTACACTGTTGCAGGAATACGATATGGAAATCTAGCCAATGAAATTGGTGAGAGGGCATGCACTTACCAGAACAATCACAGAGGTGGTTATTAAGGCTGGCCCTGAACTCACAGTGCAACAATACCAACTAGAGGATGTCTCTCCAGGAGAATGGTACGATGACATAGTGTATTATCTACTGAATCATAAATGTCTGCCCCATTTACAGGGAGTCCAAAAGCATGCACTTAGATTGAAAAGCAGCAGTTACATGTTGCAAGGGGCCATATTGTACAAGAGGAATCATGAAGCTATATATTTGAGATGCCTTGGTAAGGAAAAAGCATATCGTTTCTTGAAAAAATTTCATGACAAATTTGGCACAAGCCATGGTTCCAGCTTGTCTATATAGCACATTAAATACTGAGACCAGGATATTATTGGCCTATGGTATTTAAGGATTCCCACAACCATGTCCACACCTATCGTTTATGCCAGACTGCGACAACCAAAGAAAGGAATGCAACTGTCTCGTTGCAACTAGTCCTGGAGGTAAGACCGTTCACACAATGGGTCTCAACTTCACTGGTCCGGTAAACCCTCCATCATCTGCAGGACACAGGTACATTCTAACCGCTTTTTATTATTGCACTAGATGGACAGAAGCAATTGCATGTAGGCAATGCACAACAGAGGTAGTAACTAATTTTCTAGAAAGTTTTATTTTAAACCATTTTGGTTGTCCTTATGCATTAGTATGTGATAATGGTCCTGAATTTACGTTGTTAAAATTCACTAGTTAGGCATTTGATTATGGCATTGCACTCAAATTATCCTCCAACTATTATCCCCAAGGCAATGGTCTTTCTGAATCCACCAACAAGAACCTGATTACCATCATCAAAAAATTGATTGATAGGAATCCCAAGGACTGGTACACCCAGCTCCATTTTTTTGTTTGGGCAGATCGTACTCGCCATAAGGCTGCCCTCAAAGATTCCCCTTACCACCTCATTTATGTCTTAGAGCCTATCTTCTGGATACACTTGAAAATCCCTACCCTCCAATTCATCAATGATTTTTACAAAGGAGGGGATCATAGAGAAGCTCGCCTGGCTAAGCTATTACATTTAGAATAGGTATGAGACCATGCAATAGAAAACTTTGGCAAACATCAGGGCATAGTCAAAAGATGGTTCGACCGCCGAGCCAAAATCAAGGCCTTCCAAATTTTTGATCTGGTCCTATATTGGGACAATACCCACGAAAAGAAAGGGGGACATAATAAATTTGACAAACTTTGGCTTGGCCCCTTTCAGATTGCTGAAATTCTTGGGGATAATGCTTTTTGCTTAAAGACCTTAACTAGTGAGGACGTCCTATTGTGTGTCAATGGGAAACACCTTAAGCATTATTTCCAAGCCTGGTCTCTTTTCGAGTTGTCCCTATAAATACTTGTGTATAGGTTAGGGTAGGTTTCCTTGCTTTTCTTTCCTGCTTTGTTTTGTTTTTCTCATTCCCCAACAATTTTGCCCCTTAAGAGTGTCTCCTTTTTTTTGTTGTGGTGGTTGTGCTTAGCCTGATGAATGGTTCACTATGCTGCCTGCTCATGTTTGTTCTCTAGATAAGCCTTCATTCCCCACTATCGATCTTTGAATAGCCCTAAGCGTTGGTTTCCTCTTTTGAGCTTTGGACTAATCCAAAATTGTGTCCTTGTTTGAATCTCCTATGCTTGTTATGGATCATACATGAAATGCACCTTAAAGGTTTCCAAAGAATTGTGTGGTAATTGCTGGGAGGGCTGGACAAGTGAAAAATCTAAAGTCTACTTCAGTGACCACTGGGATTTCAAAACCCATAGTGAGCTTCAATGCTTGCATGGTTGAGCAAAAGAAAATAAAAGAACTACAAAGCAATATCAGAAAATAAAATAAAATACAAAATCATGCAATCATATGGGTGTACGAATATCTCTACCAAGGCTATGGACACCTGGCTGGCAGTAGAGCTATGTTCATGGGGTCGCAGCGACAACTCCGTCGTGGCTATGGATGCCTGACTGGTAGTGGAGCAATGTCTAGGTTACTTTTGGGGTTAGAAAAATTACTTAGCTTGTCCCTCGAAATCAACAGTTGTCCACATGGTTTTAGAGGAAACGAAATCAACTCACAATGCACACATTTCCATGATGACACTGTAGTGCGATTCAACCTTGATTCGCATCCTTAACCTGTTCTTAGCTCCGCCTTGGAAACTGGCTTCTGGTCTGTGAAACCAAAGATTATGGGTTTGAAATGAATATTTATCTTCAGAATTCCAGGAGGGTTCTCCTAACAGAGTCACCTGTTGTGCCTATAGCGCACATACCCCGTTCAGAATGGGGACCCTCTTTCTTTCACCCTGTCGGGTCATTTTGTTGCTGCCTCATTTTGCGTGCCCTCATTTTGGTGTCCTAGATGGTCAACATGTCTCTCAAGTCTCATCTTAGGCCGACCATGTATTGCCCCTCAAACTTTTTTGAGACCTGAAGCTTCCTTAGCATTTCACCTTTTGTTGGTGTCCGTGGAACCTTCCAAGCCCGACCCGTCGAGTTTCCCCTCTCAAGTTTCCTTGTCTATTTTTCTCTTTCTGACGGCCTTTGGCATGCATCCTTCCGACGCCTGAGACTTGGCTTCCTATTTTCCATTTGGTAACTTATGCAAAATATGACATTTTGTCATGCCCTTCGGGTTTGGCTCTTTGGGTTTCCTTGCCTAGGTTTCTGTTGCATTTTTGCCATTCCAAACAGCCATCGACCAACGTCCTTCCGATCCTCGGACCCCACAGCCTACTTCACCATCGAATTCTCACTTAGTAATTTTTTGGATGGTCGTGACCCAATGTCATTCTGGACCTTGGGCTTCGGTCTTCTTGCCACCATCCTTAATTTGAATCCACCAACCTCACCGGTCGCCTTCCCTACATTTATTAGGGGCATTAATTGATCTTAGGGGTATAAATATTAGTTTCAACATGTCATTTTCACATATCAGGAACAACAAAAAAGTGCAGTGCCTTTGCCACCTTTGCGCCCGAGCTACCCCTTTGTTGTTCATCGAGGATTCAACAATGCCACTCTTCAGGTTCACAAGGTAAGTTGGTCGTCTGACCTCTTGTCGCATTTTCTATGATTTCGCACGTAAGTAGTGGGTAGAGAGGGGATAATTTAGTATGAATCTGATAGAGGGGACACCATGCCACAAAACTAATGTATTGAAATTTTCAAAACATCCCTCCAAAACTTAGAAAATTGAACTCGGAACCTTGTCTTCCTGTCGTTGTTCTTCGAACTAGGTGACCGCACCCTCTAGACCCGAGACCTTCGGCCGCCATAGCCGTTCAAACTCGAAACTTCATGCAAACTTGCCTGCATAAAAAATCTCATCATGGGTTTTGGACTACGAAATGTCATCTTTGGATTATCGTCTCACCTCTATTGTTCCAAACGGCATTCTCACCCCATTCTTCCAGACCTCAGACTTTGCATTGTCATTTGACGTGAAACTTGCATTAAAAGGGGAATACATCCAAGGAACCATCAGGCCCTAGTCCATGGACTTCCATCTGCGGACTGCCATTATGATTTCATTTTTTTAAACAGTCGTCAGGTGACTACCTTTTGCCTCCTGGGTCCGGAGCGCCTCTCTGTTGTTTGGGCTCGAAACTCTAATGTTCTTGCCTCCTTCAGACCTTATCTTCTGAACTTCCACCATTGAGATTTTGTCCCATCTCGGCCGTCCCAAATGGCAAACCCAAGCCGCCCCTCCAGCCTTTGGGCCTCAACATCCCAATCTCCACCAAGTTTTAATAGATGAAGCTGCAAGGCGAAATCCTTCTCTGGGTCCAGACCATCGGGTTGCAGGTCTCGGACTTCCATCCCCACTTCGTTGTTTCTTACGGCTATCATGCAACGACATCCTAGCTCCCACGACCTGAACACTCGAATGACTAGAATGTTGCAAGGCATGGTCTCGTGGCTTTTTTCCTCCTAAGTTCTAGACTTCAGAACACTACCTCTGGAATGCCATTTCTCCAAAGTTGTTTCAAATAGCTAACACTTGACAGCCTTCCCTCAGTTTGACCCCAGATGCTCTAATGGTGACCTAAATAACCTCCTATCTAAAAACGAACAATGACCCACGTGCTAAAATGTGATCACTTTCCTCATGGACCCTTCATTATCCAAATCCAAGATCAAGAGAAATCATCTAGGTCTTCCCGCTTTGTTCACCCTTCAGAACAACATTTTGAAAAGGGAAGTCCGGCCTCTGGGGCCACCCGAGTCATCCAATTTCCCTCCAATGAACCTTCAATGAAAAATTCAACTAAGTGTTAGACTTTTGAATGATGGATTATTCGATCTAACCATGTTTTTCCAAGATTTGGCTAACCATTTGTATCGTCATGTGTACTGAAACCCGCCTCTATGTGCAGGATATATGGAATTGGGTGTAGAATCCTCAGGGGTAGTCAAAGACAAAGGAAAGAGAACTGCCAAGGATCCTCGACGCAAGGAGGACAAAGATCAAATGAAATACCAATTCTAGGCAGTTTCATTGCACTCCAAGGTCACAACCAGGTGGAAGGACATCACTGACACGAATATTGGACATGTCGACATTGACAATTTCATACAGAGGGTCAGCATGAACCCCAAGATAGAAAATGTAAAGTTAATCAGAAGCAGTGGGATAGCCAAAGTTGTTGGGTTCCCTCCCGCTTTGATCACCCCCAAGTTGGTGATGGCTTGCAGAGAGGCATATCAGCTAGAAACCAAAACTATTGTTGATAGAGATGGAAACATCCTGGCCGACATGTCACCATCAGGAATAACGAAAACCTTCCATATTCCTATCTTCAGAAATATGGAGTTGCCTACTATCCTAGAATGCAAAGAAATGTGGGATGAAGACCCCATAAGATGCAAGAAACTCATAAATCAGTATTGGCTAAAGGAGAGATGGGGCAGCGCTGCAAAGGTTCCCCAAGAACTCTTTTGCAATGACTTTTTCAAAGACTACCATGATTTGGTCACCCTTCTAAGTAGAGTGATGGGCCTCCGTTATGCAGCATATTTTCAAGAATGGATTGTTTATTTCATCGAGCACATTCTTCATGTAAAGGAAACCACGTTCTATTGGGGAGGAATAATCAGTGACCACTTTCATGATAAATTCATGAACGTCAAAAATACCTCCAAGTTCTATATGACTTCTTACTTGGTATACTCACTGGCTGATAGGAGGCATTATAATGGGTTATTTAGAGCTCCAAACGAAGTGCCTGGTAGAGAACTCAAGACTTTCGACAAGTACCATCAGCTATAGTTCAGGAACTTCAAGAAAGATTATTGCAGAGTGAATGATGCATTCATCGCTTATATCATCAAGCTGCTTAGGGGTGATTTTGAGAGAAGAGTCTGTCATAATGCCAGAGCCTTCCTCAAGAATTATGCCTTCCTGTTTATTCAATATCCAAATTTCACCTACATTTGAGCCCAGGGATTCTCAGAAAATCAAAACAAGCTGCCTTGGTACCCTAATGACCATATAATATTGTTGGAGCTCTATTGGAAGCTACGACACATTCATAGTGTTTTGAGCAGCAAGCATCTAGTGAGGATCCCTTAACCCCTTACACTTGGCCAAGGGATGTATGAGCTTCATACTTCCCAATGTGCAGGCAATTTAGAGAAGGAACTGTTGATGGTGTTTTTATGCACTTCTCAACACGGGTAGTTTGTAGGTGCATCACCTCTCTTGAAAGACAATCTTCCACAATCAAATTGCAGAACACTATCCCAAGGTCTCTCGGATGTCAGGTCTTGACGATGCTTGGAATATTTCAGTTGATTTATGTGATTTGTTGGAATCACAAGGCAGTCTTATGTGGTTTGAAGTTGTAGGAGAATTGGGTCAATGAATGGAGTTCCTCAGATATAGAATTACTGTACTTTTGTTGTAGGTTCAGACAGCAGTCTTGGACTCCACTGTTTTTGTCAAATTTGGCTTTACAATGTGCAACGAACCTTAACACAAATTGTTTCTAAAAAAAAGGGAAAAAAAGGGGGCGAGGAAGAAGGATGCTTCCTGGACCTGCAACTACCGATGAACAGTGATCATGAAGGTTCCTACTATGGACTGTTTCCTTAAATAGAATTTCACTTAATCTGAATTCTCATAATGTCATGAAATCTATGCTATCTTCTAAGGACTGCAGATATTCATCATTCATTTTCCATATAATGTGAACAACGACAAGGTTTAAGGAGCAGCTATGAAATTATAGTCCAAGCTAACTTTGCACAGTCATTTACCAGCAGCAAATGACCAAAAGTATGGACAAGGAAAGCATACACACCGCATGAATCTTCAAAACCAAAGACAACATACTAAATCCACTATAGCTAACTAAGGAAACTAAAGCAACAAAGTAACTTGAAGCAAAGTTTTAACTAAAGGGAGAAGAATCATGAAACATGTAGAGAAACCCAAAAATACACCAAGAAATGACTGTATTTTCTACTATAATATCTGCAGCATGCCTTTACAACAACTCAACTCTCTTAAAATGAGAGGAGGAGAGCTCTATTTATAGTTTGCAAAAAGAAAAATGAGTGGCCAAGATTTGATTGTATTGTGTGGCCAAGATTCACCTTACACTAGGGTTTCACCTACCCCCAAATACATTTCATTTATAAGACTTTTCTTGTCTTTTCCCTATTTTTTCATCTAGTGATAGCACTGTAGCAATTTTGTCATATAGCTGGTTGCCCTTTGCTATAGCTATTCCTTAAGGAATTCTTCATCAATGACTGGGTTGCCTTCGTGCTTCTTCAATGCGGCATACTCCATGAAGCTCAAGATCAGGGGCTGAAACTTATCCAACTCCATGATGTCGGATCGCAAAATCTGATAGCTCCATTCCTGGGAATTGTTGACGAGATTCTTCCAGTCATCATCATATTTAGTAGCATTATCTCTAAAGAGTTTTGACTGTGTGAAGGCTCGGGCAGCGAAGCTCATGAAGTTAGTGGTGACCTCAACTGACATCCCATCTTCCATGATCTTTAGGAAGTGGGGCTTTATACTCTCAGGATTGATCTCGACCGCAGGCAACTCGTACCCCATCATTAACTTGAGGTACCATGAGCACTCATCCCTGGTTTCCTTGGCCCATTTGATATCTAGAACTATACGCTCCAGGATCTGCTCCAACCTTCTCTTTCGGTGATCGAAATCTCACCTCCACATATCCACTAGCCAGTGATCATCATCCTTGAAAGCAAGGTCCTTTTCCCAGACCTCGCTCGGCAAAGCAAGTATGGCCTCAATTTTTGGGTAGGTCACCTTGTATTTCCTTGGGAACTCCTCGCAAACCTGCCTTGTGCCCTCAAGAGTTCTTCGCACCTCCAAGAACTAATTTTCTATCTGGACAGCCAAGTTGATACATGTATTCCCCATTTCCAAGACCCGTTGGAACCAATTTTCCGTAGTCCTGTCCAGGTTCCTTCTCTTCTCTAATTTATTGATTTGTTCTTGGGACAACAGCTAAGGCGAGGCATATGACGTTGTGGGCTGCTCATTCGGGGATGACCACTACTGAATATAGGCTGTCAGATCAGCCACTTGTGCTTTGAGTTCTTCCTTGGAGACCTTATCCTGGTGGATAAGGTTCACCACCATAGCGACGGACTCCTGGAGGTGATCAACCTTTTGCTCCATCGTGGCCACTCCCAAGTCGATGGTTGAGACATTATAAGTTATCCCCTGCTCTCTAACCATCAGCATCGCTATTTGTACTTCCCTAGATCCTGAGGCATCCATAGTTACCTTCGATTTGATCTTTGGTTTCTTCTCTTTTCTGGTGCTTACTTGGGCTCTAGCCAAAATGGCTTCCAACCTTTCCTTAGGATCTTTCAAGGTGGGATTCTTTTGTTTCATCTGTTTTTCTAGCCAGTCGGGCATTTGAAACTCTTCCCGGGGTGGTTCACCTTGACTCCTGTTGTCCTCCTTCTCAAGTTCAATGGCTCAGACAACAAGAGCCTTCTTCTCAGTTTTTGTATCTCCCTTCTCCTCATTGGAGTCCTTCTCAAGTGATATATACTTAGGGGGAGACCCAGTGTGTAGCTGCTCGTCAGAGGGACATTCCCTTCTGGTATCCCCATCCTTTTCATCCTGGCCCTGTTCATGTTCCTCGGGCTTCTTTTCTTGCTCAGCTCCATGGAGGGATTCCTCCTCATTGTGCTCTAGGGGCTGACCATGCCCCTCGGTTGGAGATTTGTTGCCCTCAATCTCTGGGGTAGCAGTTTCCTCTTCACGTGCAAGCCGATCCTCGGCCTCCTTATCTTCAATCTCTTTGAGCTGCTTGCTCCACTCTTCATTGAGTTTGGCATCATTTATTTCTCTTATGAGTTCAGCGTCCAACTCCTCGCTGCTCTCATTGGAGGACTCATAGGCTACCTCATCAATCTCCTGACGTTCTAATAGAGGGTGTTCGTGGTACTCAAATTCCTCATTGCAGCCTCTAGTTGTCGCCGCTCAAGTTCATCAGATATTTGCATTGTTGCCTCCATTCTCGGTGGTTCAGAAGGTGGAGGGAGAGCTGGAGCATGAGCCATAGCCTGAGCTATTGCGGCTTGCACTACGGGATTAGTGAGCATCCCCAAAAGCTCGGACAGGACATTCTGCATGTATTTTACAAAATATTTTGGGAGGCGGAGGGTAGGCATTGTAGCAGCAGAAACAGAGGGAAGGGAAGGAGACAAAGAGGAAGAGGAGATCGGCGAGGTCGTGGCAGAGGAAGAATCCATAGGAATGATTTGCATGATTGGAGAGGTGGAAGCAAGTTGAATAGATATGTCCATCGCAGGTGGGGAAGAAGCAAAAACGGCAAGCGGAGCATGCGAGATGGGGGCACCAATAGCAGCGACAGTAATCGTAGTAGATGGGGACCCCGACAAGTTAGTCTCTTCTTCCCTACTCTCGAGGGGCAGATTTTTAGCTATGACTGGCATCTTGATGACTCCGGTCGCTTTCCTTTTCTTTCAGGAAGGTTCGCCCTCCAACGCCTTGCGGGCATAAACCTTTGGTTTGGGCAACTGCTCGTTGGCCTCTTTTCTCTTCTTGGTTCTGAAAGATGGTGGGGATTTGGAGGTTTCCCTAGTTATTGTGACAGGCACACCACCAGCGGAGCTACTAGACTCACTCTCAAGTCCCTTAAATGTTAAGGTGACTCCCTATTGTTTTAATCAAGCCACCTATTGGTTGATCCATGCCTGTGTTTGGATTTCGACAGGTCTAGTGAGCACGTCAATGTCATCAAGTTCTTGCTCATCCCAATCAATTGCAGATAGCGGTAGATTGGCGACGACATCATATCTTGGATCTATCAATGTGTCCTCATCCTCCTCAAGCTGGTCGAGAACTGGGCACAGGTTTATCTTTCGTACATGCATGGAAGTCATGCACATGTAGTGCCGTAACCGCATCTCGAGGTCATCCTTGTAGTTGGCCCAGAAATCCTCAATATTGTGGAGGTGGGTGTACTCACATCCTAGTGCCTTTCCGATATGACTGTAGGGGTCCATTCTCAGCCGAGCTATGTACTGCTTGAAGTGGTATTTAGCCAGCTCCTCTGAAGAACCTGCGCATTGGGATGTGTGGATCTTGTACATTCCCCAACCAAGGCCAATAGGATAAGGTGTGCCCGCCAAGTGCTTGTCGCTCAGGTTTATTATGAATATGTTGTAACTTCCAGGTCAGCTCCAACAGTAACATCCAATCATTGGGGTACCGGGGCAGCTTGTTCAGCCTCTCCGTGAATCCTTGAGTGCACATGTAAATAAACTTAGGGAACTATATGTACAAAAAGGCATAATGCTTGAGGAGGGCCCTAGTACTGTGGGATACTCCTTTAAGAAAATCCCTTCCAAGTAGTTGGATGATGTAGGCGATGAAGGCATCGTTTACCCTGCAGTAGTCCTTAAATTTTCGGTATTGTAGCTGGGGGTATCGGTCATAGGGCTTAAGCTCCCTTCTCGACACTGCATTGGGTATCATTTTCAATCCATGGTAATGTCGTTGATTAGCAAGCGAGTATACCAGGTAGGACATCATATAGAATTGTGATGTCTTCTTTACATTGATAAATTGCTCATGGAAGCAATTGCTGATTATTTCTCCCCAATCGAAGGTAGCATTACCACAGAGGATCTGCTCTATAAAGTAAAACATCCATTCCTAGAAGAAAGCCGCAGCAGGAAAACCCATTACTCTGCTCAACAAGGTCATGAGGTCGTGCTAATCTTCGAACAAATCACTACGAAAGAGCTCCTGCAAGACCTTGCCAGCACTGGCTCGCTTATCCTTCAACTAGTATTGATTGATCAGTTTCTTGCATCCTATCGGATCGTGTTCCCATAATGCCTTGCACTCCTCTATAGTTGGTGTCTCCATGGTCTCAAAGGCGGGAATGTGGAAGGTTGTAGCTATCCTAGGAGGGGACATGTCTGCGAGGATATTTTTGTCTCTATCAACTATGGTTCTGGTTTTAGCTTGATATGCCTCCTAGCATGCCAATACCAGTTCGGGAGCCAGCAATGCTGGCGGGAAGCCTACAGCCTTAGCGAGTCTGCTGCTTCTGATCAATTTTGCATTCCCTATCTTTGGGTCCATTCTGACCCGCCGAGTAAACTCATCAATGTCAACCTGCCCGATGTTTGTATCTGTGATGTCCCTCCACATAGTGGTGATCCTTGATTGCAGTGGTACCCCTTGGAATTGGAACTTCATCTGATCTTTATCCTCGTTGGTTTGAGGTGTCTTGGCGATTCCCTTCCCCTTCCCCTTGGAAGCACCAGAAGCTTTTGCACCGGATTCATTAAATCCTGCACAAAAGACACGAATTAGTACCTTTAAACATGACAAAACAGTCCTGGACGAGTTCCTGCACATCAAAGTTAGCTCTGCAATCATTACTCATACTCAATAGTCACATAGTCATTGGATAAAACATTATTAGAGAGCAAGGCAGGCAATCCGGGTTCTTAGGGCTAGAATTCCCTTAGCAGAATGTCATTTGAAAGGGAAAATTAGGCATGGAACTCCCAAAGGTGTTTCCTAGTGTTGGATTTGCTCAAATGAAGGTCAGTATGAAGGAAGACCTAATTTTAGCAAGTGGGTCGAAATCCATTTTTGATTTGGAGGTCATTTGATCCTTCATTTGGGAGTTCGGGCATCAGCTATGAGACTGTTGTTGGAAATGGTGCAGAGGACACAAAATTTCGGACGCCGAAATCTGGAGCTCGGAATGCCATCACCGGAAAGTCATTACGGGTCAGGCGTTGGAAATGGTGAACTGGGTCACTTTAACCATGAAAGTAGATGCAAAATATTTTAAAACAAATGACACAAAGTCCATTTTTCTGACAATCAGTAGGGTGTGGAATTCCGGAGGGCAATCCCTTGGAGAAAAATTCTTAGGAGTTCCGGGAGTGTTTCGGCAAACAGGTGGTCGGGTTTCGGAGGTCGAGAAGCTGTCCCGAATTTGCTGTGTAAAGCGGCCCCAATGGAATGGAATTCCGGAAGTAGAAATCTAGGGCTCGGGGTCCAGACACACCTTGGGCGGTTTGTTTTTTTCGTTCGAACTTCTGACAAGGCGACATGGGGACCGGGGTCTGGGACTCGGAAAGACGTCCCGGAATGGCCGTATGAAATAGCAAAAGTGACATGGAATTCCAAGAATGAAATTTCGTTGGTCAGGATCCGGAGTAATTTTTGATCTTGGTTTTCTCCTTGGATTTCATGCCTGGCAAAAAGCAGACTGGGGTCCGAGAGTTGGAAAGTCATCCCCAGACAGTCGTTCGACACGGTGAAAGCGACACGGAAACCCAAGGGAGGAATTCCAGAGGTCGGGGTCCGGAGGTCCTTAGGGTGCTGGATGATTCTGGCAAGTTTGAAATGGAGAGTGTATAACTGGGGCTCGGGAGTTAGAAAGACGTCGAGCCATTGTCGTTTACAACGACGAAGTCAAAACGGAATCCTGAAGACGAATTTCTAGATACCGGGGCCCGGATTGATTTCGGACGTTGGTTTCTTCCTTACAAAGTTGGACGGACTTTATACACCCGGGGTCCGAGGGTCAGAAAGACACTTGAGGAAAGCCATTTGAAACGACGGGGGCACAACGGAAACCCACGAAGGGAAGTCCGGAGGCCAGGACCCGGGGCGAGCTCAGCCACTGTAGGCTCTTGAAGTTTGGTTTTTCATTCAATAGCCGCGGACAAGTCTGGGCCCGAGGAAGGCGTTAACCTATTTGGAAGAACAGCGATGGGGGAGTCTACCTCCGGTTTGAATTTTGAGGCTTCGAATGATCAATTTTTTATATTTTAACTTATGGGTTTTTAGGGGGGGGCATTTTCCTACCATATTTCATCATTGTTTTGCATTTTACATTGCTTAAGGCTAGGAATTTCATGAAATAGAGGACAAGGCGCATGGGCGGCGGGCGTACCTCAAGATCCCGAAGATGATTGTTGTTGGCCGTGCTGAGGATGTCAGGAAAATAGCTCGAATTTTGGGGCCAAAAACGCCGAATACCTCAGAGCTCTCCAAATTCCTATAACTTCAGTCAGTCGGGTGAAAATGAAAACCGAAAAATTTGAATTTATAGCCCAATTTGCCATTAACACAACATTTAATGCCCTCGTACAGTGACAGGGAAGTTGGTGGGCTCAAATTCGCAGACGATAGTGGGAGGACCAGAGTCCGGTGGCCGGGAAGACGTCCAGCCACGGCCATGAGAAATGGCAAAGCGCAAGTAGATTTCTGGAAAGGGAAATCCGGGATCCGGGTTTCGAGTCTCAGAAAGATGTCGGGCGTTGGACGCCAGCAATACCAATCCTGCAATGGAAATCCAGAGCAGGAAACCCGAAGGTCCGGACCCGGGAGGGGCTGCAGACATCAAAAAGAGCATTCTGACAATGGAAACCCAAATTGACTTTAGACTTGGCATTTTTTCGAAGGGGTCAAGTTAAATCAAGCCTATTATGTGACTTTGAAGGGTGAGTTGACCAATTAGGGCATAAAAATAGGCACGCAAAAATGAGGCAAAGCAAAAAGGGCTCGACGATCAAAAGAGAGAAGAGAGGGTCCCCGTTCTGAGCGGGGCATGTATGCAACAAGCAGAATAAATGGTGACTCCGCTAGGAGAACGCTCCCGACCTTCTAGAGATAAATATTCATTGTGAACCCATGATCTCTGGTTTCGCAGACCAAAGCTCACTTTCAAAGCTGGACTAGAAACAGTTTTTAAGGAAGGCGGGATTGAATCAAACTGCAATATCATCATGGAGGTGTGTGCATGGTGAGTTCATTTCCTTTCCTCAGAGAGAGCACAAGTAACCACTGGTCAGGGGAGATAAGCTACGTAGTTCATCTAACCCCAAAAGTAACTTGGACATTGCTCCACTGCCAGTCAGGCATCCATGGCCCCAACGGAGTTGTCGCTGCGATCTCATGAACATAGCTCTACTGATAGCTAGGCATCCATAGCCTCGATAGAGATATTCGCACACCCATATGACTGTTATTTTCACTTTATTTATTCTTTTGTTTGATATTTCCTTTTAACACTTTCTCTTTTCTTTCCATTCAACTGCGTAAGCAATGAAGCTCACAATGGGCTTGAGAATCGCAGTGGTCACTAGAGTAGACTTTAGATTTTTCACTTATCCCCTCCTCCCAGTAGCCACCATACCATTCTTTGGAATCATTAAAATGTGTTATGTGTGTTTCATGACAAATGCAGGGAATTCAAGTGGATGACCATCCTAGGTTAGTTCCGAGTTCAAAGTTAAAAACCGACACTTAGGAGCTTTCAGAGGTTAGTAATAGGGAATGAAGGCTTATCTGAAGAATGACATAGGAACGAGCAGCGGGGCCAACTATTTGTCATGCCAAGTGTGGCCACCATAGCAGAATGGGGAGGCTCTTCCAAAATCAAGACAAAACAAAAAGTCGGGACATCGAGCAAAACCGAAAGGCAAAGCGGGACACCTATTTTAACCCCTATATAGGTATTTACATAGACAACTCCCAAAAGAGCTCAAGCCTGGAAATAATGATTAAGGTGCTGCCCATTGACAGGCAATGGGACATCTTCACCTGTGAGAGTATTTAGGCAAAAGGCATTATCTCTAAGGATTTCAGCAATCTGAAAGGGGTCAAGCCAAAGCTTGTCTAATTTATTGTGTCCCCCTTTCTTTTCATGGGCCTTGTCCCAGTAGAGGACTACATCAAAAATGTAAAAGACGTTAACTTTGGCTCGACAATCAAACCATCTTTTGACTATGCCCTGATATTTGGCAGAATTTTCTATTGCACGGTCTCGTACTTCTTCAAGGTGTAGCAGCTCGGCAAGGCGAGCTTCTCTGCGATCTCCTCCTTCATAAAAGTCATTGACAAACTGGAGGGTTGGGATTTTCAAGTGTATGGGAAAGACAGGCTCTAAGCCATAGACTAGATGGTATGGGGAATCCCCGAGGGCAGGCTTGTGACAGGTGCGATCTGCCCACAGGGCAAAACTGAGCTGGGTATGCCAATCCTTGGGATTCCTATCTAGTAGCTTCTTGATCACCGTGATCAAGTTCTTGTTGGTGGAATCAGCAAGGCCATTGCCTTGAGGGTAACAGTTGGAGGAGAATTTGAGGGTGATGCCATAATCAAAGGCCCAACTTGTGAATTTCAATGAAGCAAACATAGGGCCGTTATCGCATACTAGAGCATATGGGCAACCAAAATGATTTAAAATAAAACTTTCTAGGAAATTGGTTACAACTCCAGTTGTACATTGCCTACAAGTTATTTCTTCTATCCATCTAGTGCAGTAATCAGAAGAGGTTAGAATGTACCTGTGTCCCACAGATGATGGAGGGCTTACCGGACCAATGAAGTCGGGACCCCATTATGCGAAAATTTTTACCTCCAGAACAGGTTGCAATGGGACAACAACATTCCTTTCTCTAGCGGCAGCAGTCTGGCACATGTGGCAGGTAGGAACGTGACCATGGGCATCCTTGAAAATGGTGGTCCAATAATACCCAGCTCTCAATATCCGGTGTGCAGTTGATAGACCCGACCCATGAGCGGTTCTGAACTTGTCATGGAATTCCTTAAGAACACGTTCGACTTCCTCCTTACCAAAGCATCTCAAATAGATACCTTCATGATTCTTCTTATATAGTATGGTGCCTTGCAACATGTAGCTGCTACTTTTCAGCCTAAGGGCTCACCTTTGGAATCCCTACAGATGAAGCAGACATTTATGGTTCAGTAGGTAGTACACTATATCGTCATACCACTCTCCTCGTGAGACATCCTCTAACTGGTACTGTTGTACCGTGAGTTCAGACCCAACACCAACAACTACCTCTGCCATTGTTCGGGCAAGTGCCTATCCTCTTACCAACTTCATCAGTTGGATTTCCATGTCATACTCCTGTAGCAAGGTGATCCATTTTTCCCTTCGTTCCCCTAACTCGTTCTGCATAAGTAAGGTCTTCACTGCGGGATCGGGAACTATAGCAAACACCTTGTTGCGTAAGATATAATGCCAGAAATTTTTGACTCCCTTAACAAGGGCATAGGCCTATTTTTCAACGTTATGATAGCGTAGTTCAGAATCCTTCAGGAAGGCGCTCATGAAGGCGATCAGATGCTCTCTCCCCTCGTCATCTTTTTGCGTCAAAATACTGGTGCAGAAGTGATCCGAGGCAAAGGAGTATATGTAGAAAGGCTTCAGGTAATTGGGGCTGACTAGCACAGGGGTGTCAGTAATTTCTTTCTTGATTTCCCCAAAATCATGCTTCGCTTCGAGAGTCCACTTGACCTTGGTGTCTTGCTTCAACATGGCGTTGAGTGGCTTGACTATTTCGGTGAAGCCGGCGATGAACTTGTGGACAAAGTTAATCTTTCTAAAGAAATATTTTAATTGTTTCTTACTTCCTGGCAGCTGGATTTTCATGATGGATTGGATACATTCGGGGTCAATAGAAATTCCCCGCTCTGACAAGACATGTCCAAGGAGCTTCCCTTCAGTGACCCCGAAGATGCACTTCTTCGGGTTAAGGGAAACCCCAAATTCGGGGTACCTCTCAAAGACCTTGCATAAGTCAGCGACGTGATCACCCCATTGTTTTGAAAATACTGTTAAATCATCCATGTAGATGATGATGCACTTGCCAATTAGGTCCTTGAATGCAATATCCATGGCACGTTGGAAAGTGGCGCCAGCGTTGATGAGTCTGAATGACATTCTTCTATATGCAAAAGTTCCCCACTTGGTGGTGAATGATGTCTTGTGTCAATCTTCGTACAACACCATAACCTAATTATATCCCAAATATCCATCTAGGAAGGACATCATTTGGGAGCCATTTACTACTTGTAACACCTCATCCAACGAGGGTACAAGATAGTTGTCTTTCTCTGATGCTCGATTCAGATTACGGAAATCCACGTACAATCTGATTTCTTCATTTTTCTTTCTGACAAGAACCAGATTTTCTACCCACATGGAGTGTCTAATCGAAAAGATGATCCTGGCTGACAATAGCTTTTGTACTTCCTTGTGTATGAATGGTTCCAATAAAGTGTTGACAAGGCGTTGCCACTGCCGGAATGACTTCACATCTAGCCTGAGAGGGATTGTGTGCGTGATGACTGACATATCATATGTCTTGAGATCATCATAGCTCCAGGTGATGACATCATGATACTTCTATAGCACCTCAATAATCCCTTTTCTCTCTTCATGGGTGCACACTTTATCTATGAACACATTCTTGGCGTTCCCGGTCATCCCTAGATTATGAATGTCACATTGACCACTGATGGTATCCTTCTTAGCTTGCTGATCTTGGTCCCTGATTTGATCAAGGTCAAAGATCCGCTCTAATTGAACCATTCCCCTGGAGATGGTGTTGGTTTTCAGGTTGATTATCCCTTCTATATCCAGGTCTGCCTCTTGGGATTCGACCTCATCAATTATCTATGTAGCAAACACATCCGAACTGGTGTTGAAGTCCAAAATATGCTTATTGTCATTGAATACCTGGAAATTGGCCACATTACTGGGGACTGACGGGACGAAGGTGAGTTCCACAGTGAATCTTCTGAGGCCTGATAGGGACAATGGCTGCAACGTGCTTGTTGCTTGTGCCAGGGCATTGGCGGTATGATTCTGAGAGCGCGAAATCAACTGAATGTTAAATGCATCCAACCTTTCCAGCAGATCCCATATGTGGTGTCGGTAGTTAGTGAGTCTTCGATTTTAACAGGAATACAGCTTCTTGACCTGTTTTACAACTAATTCTGAATCTCCATACACTTGGAGCATTTTGACACCCTTTCTTAACACCATTAAGAGGCCCAAGACCAAGGCTTCGTACTCTGCTACATTATTAGTACAATAAAACTACAGCCTATGAGCAACAAAGTATGACTTACCTTTGGGACTGATCAATTTGAAACCTACCCCAGCTCCGTGCTTGCTTTTAGATCCATCAAAGCACAATGTCCAGAAGCCAGGAGAATCCTTGGATGCAGCACTAGCAGCTTTGACTTCTACCCTCGGTGGGGCCTTCATTTCGGCAACTATTTTAGGAGGTGCAGGGATGGGACATGTTCGTTCGCTTGGTGCAAATCCTATTTTCTCCATTCGAGCATCCTGTTTCCTAACATGTTTGATTGTTGCTCAGCACAAGCAGCAGTCAAATTCTGAGTGAGCTACATTGTGCACCTGACACCAATTAGGGAGTAAGAGTTCTTGGAATTCCATTCGAGTTCCCAGACTGAGCTGGTCATGCACACATCTCTCCATGAAATCTTGGAAACCATCAAGTAATCCAAGATTGTCTTCCTCTCCCAGCACTTCGTCATCAGATTCGATGAGCACTTCGATGCTCTGAGAAACATTGGCCAACTTAGTAGGCGGGTTGCATAGTACGAGGAAAACCTCACTCGTTCCTTCGTCTTCACAGTATTCCTGCTCATTCCGATACACTACTGGGGAATAATTTCCCATACTTGTTTCAGCATACAACACCTAGTTCATGTTATTATACTCAGTAATCATAAATTTCATTTGTGGTTCTTTATCAATGCGGATCTAATTGGGCATTCCTTTCCACGACAACCACATGTAAGAGTAATCAGTTGCGGCATATCCGTTCAATGCCCTCATGAAATCCCTTCCTAGGATTATACCGTAGGTATCTGGGATATCGGCCACCTGTATGTCAATAGTTTGTTGAATCTGGGGATTAGTAGCAACTTGCATGGGTATTCTGTTAATTCCCCCCACTATGTTGATTTCGGTTTTGTCAAACTGCATTACTTTTCGCTAGGAAGGAGTGGGCATGATTTCAAGTGCTTTATATACACTCAGGGGCATAACGTTGGTCGAGGCTCTTGAATCAAGCAAGCAATTGTGGAGATTCTTCTGAAACATGCGGATGGTGGTCAGAAAGGGAGGAGTTTCGAATTTCCCTTGAAACAACCCTCCAGAAAATGTCCACCTGAGCGACTTGGGCCTTGTCTTTCTCGTTGCCCTTACTCTCGGTTTGCATCTGAATAGTGACCTTATCGGGTTGTTTGTTTACCTGCTGACCTGCTGGCGAGTCAATCCTATTGTTAAAGATTTTCTTAACAACCGGTTCACTTGGCTGATCGTTAAAGGAGACCTTCTTTACTAGAGTTTCTTGAGCTGACCCTTGTGACGGAGTCTCATTTATCATTCTAAAAAAGGCATTCCTGACGGCAGGCACCTTTAGAAGTTCAAAGGTCGACACACTTAGCTTCACCTTCTTAAACTCAGCAATATACTCCCCCATCTGCTCAATCTCTTGATCATAGTAAACATTTTGGGAGGAGCTAGTGGTTTGGCTTTGGTTGTTGTTTTGTTGTTTATTTCTACTGAGATATCGTATGGGTGTATGGGGAAAACCTGAATTATTATTTGTATTCGGATCAGGAGAGGTGATGAAATTGTTTGACAAGGTGGAGGTCATAAATGGACTTCCAGCATGACCACCATCCTGCCTATTTCTAAGGTTGTAGGGGGTAGTCCGTTGGTGAAACATTTGGACTTCATCATCCTTAGGACCATTATCTACTGTATCAAAAAGCTGAGCCAAAGGACTTTCAGAACTTACCTCTTCCGCCTTGTCGTTGTTGTTCGAACCAGCATTCTCCAATTCAGGTGAGTTACATTCCACCCTTGGGAAAGGGGCTTGGTTTAGCACCAGCACTGAAGAATCATATGGATCGGATGAGACAATGTCCCTGCATCCCAAATTGTTGACTGCGTTTTGAACTTCTACTTGGAAAATCTCGGTGGCAGTTTTGAATTTCGGACAATCTAGTTCGGAATGGCGGCTCGTTTTGTGAATACGACACCAACCAGACAACGCAGTCTCTGCCAAGTACACGCTTGTGGGGTTTTCATTGATGTTGTTGTTGGGCTGGTCGAGAGGCGTGGGAATGCCACCATTGTTGGGGTGCGTATTCCACGTCTGGTTTTTCCTTTGGAAGGGTCTTCTGTCGAAGTTCTGATTTCTATCATAATTCTACCCCGATGACATGATGGCATCGTGATTGTCCCGACTTTCTCGTTGATCTTTGCTTTCCCTATTAAGGTTGGCCTGGATACTCTTTTGTGATGCCTGCAACTAGTTGTTCTGATTCCTTAGGTGTGTCATTTTAGTTGACATCTTCTTGATCATTTCTATGAGCTCGTCGATTCTATCCTTTTCAGCATTGTTCAATGGCGGTGCGACATTTTGAAGGAACACGGGCTATGCCACCAACTAATTTTGGTGAGCGAATGGAAATTCTACTGCCTGAAGGTATGTAGGCCCCTGGGATTGTTGAGGATGCGACTATTGCTGTTGGGGCTGTAAGTAGTGAGGTACTGGATATGCCTAGTTCATCGGCTACTCAAGATGCGAAACCAGAGGTAACTACGACACTAGATTCAGCAAGGGCGTCTTATGCTGCAAGGCTTGCGTGAGTCCCTGAATCCACGTCGAATGTGCGGCTTGCTCGAGAGAGGGCAGTAGACTAGATATGTTCTATCCCAAATCCATGTTGGTGATGATGGCTTCAACATATGCATCGACCAACCTAGTTGGTGGTGGTCTCATTCTTTTCACCAGGGCTGAAGTGAGATTGTCCAAAGCTGCATAGTAAACAGGTAGTTCATCAACATCGTTAAAAATGTACGGGGCCTGCAGCCAAGTGTACGCTATGTGGAAGCGATCATTGAAGGAACTGATTAGTTCATTGATTTCCCTTTGCACCCACATGAAGTGTTGATATGAATCAACGGGGCTGACTGGGGTCTTGAACTTCTACAGAAATGCATTCTTCAGTAGATCCCACGTGTTGATAGTTTCAGCTGGAAAATTGACATACCAGTAGAATGCCTCTTCCCCTAAGGAGTAGGGAAAGAGCCTGCAAGCCACATCTTCGTATATGATCTGCATAGTCTTTAGGGCAATTTCAAAAATCTTGACATGCTCCTTGGTTGTCCTCTACGGATCCCGGGAGTTGAATTTTGTGCAGAAATTTTGGGGGTTCTTTGGCATATCATGGTAGAGGTTAAAGGTGAGAGGAAATGGGTTATTACCCAGCCACGCCATTGGGAAAGGTGGTGGAGGTGGCTGCACCAGATTGGTCTGTAACTGCGACGAGACAGTAGCAACTGACGGGGCAGAAGCAGGGTTGGTGACTGTGCTTGGCTGAATGGCAGCGTTCAGCTGAAATGGGGAGGTATCCTAGGATGTTGTGTGGATGGGGTGAGCGGAAAGTGGTGCTGCCAGTGAAGGTGAAGGACACAGAGGTGAAAGAACAGCGACTTGCTCTA
This sequence comes from Sequoiadendron giganteum, assembly GCA_007115665.2. Lineage (NCBI taxonomy): Eukaryota > Viridiplantae > Streptophyta > Pinopsida > Cupressales > Cupressaceae > Sequoiadendron > Sequoiadendron giganteum. The sequence continues at coordinate 385,699,982 of CM021105.1, forward strand.
CAGGATCGGTGATGAACGATTCCCCACTTTTAGCTCTTTTAGCTCGAACAGGGGGTTGTAACTCCTAAAACTCTCCCTTGTTTGGTGTAGACCTCAAAACCCAGTGGAATCTCTTAGGGGAGAATGACCCAATTCGATCCATCTTTACCCTATGGCCCTCCTTCTAGCGCCAGTTCTATTGATGGTGTTTTTATGCACTTCTCAACATAGGTAATGTGTAGGTGCATCACCTCTCTTGAAAGACAATCTTTCACAATCAAATTACAAACCACTATCCCAAGGTCTCTCAGATGTCAGGTCTTGATGATGCTTGGAATATTTCAGTTGATTTATGTGATTTTCTGGAATCACAAGGCGATCTTACGTGGTTTGAACCTGTAGGAGAATTGGGTCAATGAATGGAGTTCCTCGGATATAGAATTACTGCACTTTTGTTGTAGGTTCAAACAACAATCTTGGACTCCATTGTTTCGTCAGATTTGCCTTTACAATGTGCAATAATCCTTAACACAAATTGTTTCTAAAAAAAGGGAAAAAAGGGGGGTGAGGAAGAAGGATGCTTCCTGGACCTGCAACTACCGATGAACAGTGATCATGAAGGTTCCTACTATGGACTGTTTCCTTAAACAGAATTTCACTTAATCTGAATTCTCACAATGTCATGAAATCTATGCTATCTTCTAAGGACTGCAGATATTCATCATTCATTCACCATATAATGTGAACAACGACAAGGTTTAATGAGTAACTATGAAATTATAGTCCAAGCTAACTTTGCACAGTCATTTACCAGCAGAAAATGACCAAAAGTATGGACAAGGAAAGCATACACACTGCATGAATCTTCAAAACCAAAGACAACATACTAAATCAGATACAGCTAACTAAGGAAACTAAAGCAGCAAATTAACTTGAAGCAAAGTTTTAACTAAAGGGAGAAGAATCATGAAACATGTAGAGAAACCCAAAAATACACCAAGAAATGATTGTATTTTCTATTATAATTTTTGCAGCATGCCTTACAACAACTCAACTCTCTTAAAATGAAAGGAGGAAAGCTCTATTTATAGTATTCAAAAATAAAAATGAGTGGCCAAGATTTGATTCTATTGTGTGGCCAAGATTCACCTTACACTAGGGTTTCACCTACCCCCAAATATATTTTATTTATAAGACTTTTCTTGTCTTTTCCCTATTTTTTCATCTAGTGATAGCACTGTAGCAATTTCATCCTATAGCTGGTTGCCCTTTGTTGTAGCTATTCCTTAAGGAATTCTTTATCGATGACTGGGTTGCCTTCGCGCTTCTTTAATGTGGCATACTCCATGAAGATCAAGATCAGGGGCTGAAACTTATCCAAGTCCATGATGTCGGATCGCAAAATCTGATAGCTCCATTCCTGGGAATTGCTGACGAGCTTCTTCAAGTCATCATCATATTTAGCAGCATTATCTCTGAAGAGTTCCGATTGTATGAAGGCTCGGGCAGTGAAGCTCATGAACTCAGTGATGACCTCAACTGACATACCATCTTCCATGATCTTTAGGAAGTGGGGCGTTATACCCTCAGGATTGATCTCGATCGTAGGCAGCTCATACCCCGTCATTAACTTGAGGTACCGCGAGCACTCATCCCTAGTTTCCCTCGCCCATTCGATATCTAGAACTATATGCTCCAGGATCTACTCCAACCTTCTCTTTCGGTGATCAAAATCTCACCTCCATATATCCACTAGCCAGTGATCATCATCCTTGAAAGCAAGGTCCTTTTCCCAGACCTCGCTTGACAAAGCAAGTATGGCCTCAATTTTTGGGTACGCCACCTTGTATTTCCTCGAGAACTCCTCATAGACCTGCCTTGTGCCCTCAAGGGTTCTTTGTACCTCCAAGAACTTATTTTCTATATGGACAACCAAGTTGATACCTGTATTCCCCATGTCCAAGACCTGCTAAAACCAGTTTTCCATAGTCCTGTCCAAGTTCCTTCTCTTCTCTAATTTATTGATCTATTCTTGGGACAACAACTGAGGCGGGGCGAACGACGTTGTGGGTTGCTCATCTGAGGATGACCACTACTGAATATAGGCTGTCAGATCAGCCACTTGTGCTTTGAGTTCTTCCTTAGAGACCTTATCCTGCTGGATAAGGTGCGCCACCATAGCGACAGACTCCTGGAGGTGATCAACCTTTTGCTCCCTCATGGCCACTCCCAATTCAATGGTGGAGATGTTATAAGTTATCCCTTTCTCTCCAACCATCGCCGTCACTATTTTTATTGCCCTAGATCCCGAGGCATCCATAGTTACCTTCGATTTGATCTTTGGTTTCTTCTCTTTCTTGTTGATTACTTGGGCTCTGGCCAAAATGGCTTCTAGCCTTGCCTTAGGATCTTTCAAGGTGGGTGTCTTTTGTTTCAACTATTTTTCCAGCCAGTCGGGCATTTGAGGCTCTTCCCGAGGTGGTTCACCTTGACTCTTGCTGTCCTCCTTCTCAAGTTCAATGGCTCAGACAAAAAGAGCCTTCTTCTCAGTTTCTGTATCTCCCTTCTCCTCATCGGAGTCCTGGTCAAGCGATATATACTTAGGGGGAGACCCAATGTGTAGTTGCTCATTAGAGGGACCTTTCCTTCCAGTATCCCCATCCTATTCATCCTGGCCCTATTCATGTTCCTCGGGATTCTTTTCCTACTTAGCTCCATGGAGGGATTCTCCTCATTATGCTCTAGGGGCTAACCATGCCCCTCGGTTGGAGATTTGATGCCCTCAGTCTTTGGGGCAGTAGTTTCCTCTTCACGCACAAGCCGATCCTCGGCCTCCTTATCTTCAATCTCTTTGAGCTGCTTGCTCCACTCCTCATTGAGTTCAGGATCATTTGTTTCTCTTATCAGTTCAGCGTCCAAATCCTCACTGCTCTCACTGGAGGACTCATAGGCTACCTCATCAATCTCCCAATGTTCAAACAGAGGGTGTTCGTGGTACTCAAATTCCTCGTCCTCCAGCCTTGTTGCAGCCTCTAGCTTTCGTCGCTCAAGTTTGTCAGATATTTGCATTGTTGCCTCCATTCTTGGTGGTTCAGAAGGTGGAGGGAGAGCTGGAGCATGAGCCAAAGCTTGAGCTATTGCGGCTTCCACTACGGGATTAGTGAGCATCCCCGAAAGCTCGAATGGGACATTCTGCATCTATTTTACAAAAGATTTTTGGAGGCTAAGAGTAGGCATTGTAGCAGCGAAAACAGTGGGAAGGGAAGGAGACATAGAGGATGAGGAGATCAGCCAGGTCGTGGTAAAGGAAGAATCCACGGGAATGATTTGCATGATTGGAGAGGTGGAAGCAAGGTGAATAGAGATGTCCACCGCAGGTGGGGAAGAAGCGGAAACAACAAGCAGAGCATGCAAGACGGGGGTAGGAACAACAGCGGTAGTAATCGTAGTAGACGGGGACCCCGGCAAGTTAGTCTCTTCTTCCCTACTCTCGAGGGGCAGATTTTCAGCTATGACTGGCATCTTGACGACTCTGGTCGCTTTCCTTTTCTTTCGGGAAGGTTCGCCCTCTGACGCCTTGCGGGCATAAACCTTTGGTTTGGGCAGCTGCTCGCTGGCCTCTTTTCTCTTCTTGGTTCTGACAGATGGTGGAGATTTGGAAGTTTCCCCAGTTTTTGTGGTGGTCACACCACCACCAGAACCACCAGACTCACTCTCGAGTCCCTTAAATGTTAAGGTGACTCCCTGTTCTTTTAATCGGACCACCTGTTGGTCGATCCATGTCCGTGTTCAGATTTCGATGGATCTAGTGAGCACGTCGATTTCATCAAGTTCTTGCTCATCCCAATCAATTGCAGGCAGTGGTAGATTGGTGACGACATCATATCTCAGATCTATCACTATATCCTCATCCTCCTCAAGCTGGTCAGGAACCGAGCACAGGTTTATCCTTCGCACATACATGGAAATCATGCGCATGTAGTGCCACAACCGCACCTTGAGGTCGTCCTTGCAGTTGGCCCAGAAATCCTCAATATTGTGGAGGTGGGTGTACTCACGTCCTAGTGCCTTTCTGATATGACCGTAAGGGTCCATTCTCGGTCGAGTTGTGTACTGCTTGAAGTGGTATTCAACCAACTCCTTCTCTGAATAACCTACGCATTGGGATGTGTGGATCTTGTACATTCCCTGACCAAGGCCAATAGGATAAAGTGTGCCTGCCAAATGCTTGTCGCTCATGATATTATGAATATGTCGTAACTGTTGGGTCAGCTCCAACAGTAAGATCCGATCATTGGGGTATCGGGGCAGCTTGTTCGACCTCTCCGTGAATCCTTGAGCGCACATGTAAGTAAACTTAGGGAACTGTATGTACAAAAAGGCATAATGCTTGAGGAGGGCCCTGGCACTGTGGGATACTCCTTTAAGAAAATCCCCTCCAAGTAGCTGGATGATGTAGGTGATGATGGCATCGTTTACCCTGCAGTAGTCCTTCTTAAAGTTCCGGTATTGTAGCTGGAGGTATCGGTCATAGGGCTTAACCTCCCATCCCGGTGCTGCATTGGGTATCATGTTCAATCCATGGCAATGTCGTCGATTAGCAAGCGAGTATACCAGGTAGGACATCATATAGAATTGTGATGTCTTCTTTACATTGATAAATTGCTCATGGAAGCAATTGCTGATTATTTCTCCCCAATCGAAGGCAGTGTTTCCACGGAGGATCTGCTCTATAAAGTAAAACATCCATTCCTGGAAGAAAGCCGCAGCAGGAAGACCCATTACTCTGCTCAACAAGGTCACGAGGTCATGGTAATCTTCGAAGAAATCACTGCGAAAGAGCTCATGCGGGACCTTTCCAGCACTCGCTCGCTTATCCTTCGAACAGTATTGATTGATCAGTTTCTTGCATCTTATCGGATCGTGTTCCCATAACGCCTTGCACTCCTCTATAGTTGGTGTCTCCATGGTCTCAAAGGTGGGGATGTGGAAGGTTGTAGCTATCCCAGGAGGGGACATGTCTGCAAGGATATTTCTATCTCTATCGACTATGGTTCTGGTTTCAGCTTAATATGCCTCCCGACACGCCAATACTAGTTCGGGGGCCACCAATGCTGGTGGGAAGTCTGTAGCCTTAGCGAGTTCACTGCTTCTGATCAATTTTACATTCCCTGTCTTTGGGTCCATTCTGACCCACCGAGTAAACTCATCAATGTCAACCTGCCCGATGTTTGTATCCGTGATGTCCCTCCACAGAGTGGTGATCCTTGATTGCAATGGTACCCCTTGGAATTGGAACTTCATCTGATTTTTATCCTCCTTGCCTCGAGGTGTCTTGGCGATTCCCTTCCCCTTCCCCTTGGAAGCACCAGAAGCTTCTATGTCGGATTCCATAAATCATGCACAAAAGACACGAATTAGTACCTTTAAACATGATAAAATGGTCCCGGACGAGTTCCTGCACATTAAAGTTATCTCTGTAATCATTACTCATACTCAATAGTCACATAATCATTGCATAAAACATTACTAGAGAGCAAGGCATGCAATCTGGGTTCCTAGGGCCGGAATTCCCTTGGCAGAATGTCGTTTGGAAGGGAAAATTAGGCATGGAACTCCTAGAGGTGTTTCCCAATGTTGGATTTGCTCAAATGAGGGTTGCTGTGGAGGAAGACCTAATTTTAGCAAGTGGGTCGAAATCCATTTTTGATTTGGAGGTCATTTGATCCTTCATTTGGGAGTTCGGGCATCAGCTATGAGACTGTCGTTGGAAACGACGTAGAGGGCACGAAATTCTAGATGTCGGAATCTGGAATTCAGAATGCCGTCGTCAGGTTGTCGTTATGGGTCAGGTGTTGGAAATGATGAAATGGAGGTAGCAATCCGGGTGTGGAATTCCAGAGGGCAATCCCCGAGAGCAAAATTCTTAGGAGTTTCGGGAGTGTTTTGGCAAACAGGTGGTCAGGTTACGGAGGTCGGGAAGCTGTCCCGAATTTGCTGTGTAAAGTGGCGCCAATAGAACAGAACTCTAGAAGTGGAAATCCGGGGCTCAGGGTCCGGACACACCTTGGGTAGTTTGTTTTTTGTCGTTCGAACTTCTGTCAAGGCGACACGGGGACTGGGGTCCGAGGTCCGGGACTCGGAAAGACGTCTCAGAATGGCCATGTGAAACGACGAAAGCGACACGAAATTCTAGGAACGTAATTTCAGAGGTTGGGGTCCAGAGTGATTTTGGATCTTGGTTTTCTCCTTGGATTTCATGCTTGGCGAAAAGCGGACCAGGGTCCGGGAGTTGGAAAGTCGTCCCCGAACAGCCGTTTGAAACGGCGAAAGCGACACGAAAACTCGAGGGAGGAATTCTGGAGGTCAGGGTCCGAAGGTCCTTAGGGTGCTGGATGATTCTAGCAAGTCTGAAATAGAGAGTGTATAACCAGGGCCCGGGAGTCAGAAAGACGTCGAGCCATTGCCGTTTACAACAGCGAAGTAAAAACAGAATCCTGAAGACGAATTTTCGGATACCGGGGCCCAGATTGATTTCAGATGTTGGTTTCTTCCTTACAAAGTTGGATGAACTATCTACACCCGGGGTTCGAGGGTCAAATAGACACTCGAGGAAAACCGTTTGAAATGGCAGGGGCACAACGGAAACCCGTGAAGGGAAGTTCGGAGGCCGGGACCCGGGGCGAGCTCAGCCGCTGTTAGCTCTTCAAGTTTGGTTTGCATTCAACGGCCATGGACAAGTCCGGGCTCGAGGAAAAGGTTCGAGTGTTCAGAAGAACAACGATGGGGGAGTCCAACTCTGGTTTGAATTTTGAGGCTTTGAACGATCAATTTTTCATATTTTAACTTATGGGTTTTTAGGGGGGGGCATTTTCCTACCATATTTCATCCTTGTTTTGCATTTTACATTGCTTAAGGCTAGGAATTTCATGAAATAGAGGACAAGGTGCGTGGGCAGTGGGTGTACCTCAAGATCCCGAAGACGATTGCTATTGGCCGTGCAGAGGATGGCAGGAAAATAGCTCAGATTTTGGGGCCAAAAATGCTGAATGCCTCAGAGCTCTCCAAATTCATATAACTTCAGTCAGTCGGGTGAAAATGACAGCCGAAAAATCTAAATTTATAGCCCAATTTTCCATTAACATAGCATTTAATGCCCTCGTATGATCACAGGGAAGTTGGTGGGTTCAAATTCACAAACGACAATGAGAGGACCGAAGTCCGACAGCCGAGAACACGTCCAGCCACGATCGTGAGAAACGAAAAAGCCCAAGCGGATTTTCGGAAAGGGAAATCTGGGATCCGAGTCTCGAAAAGATGTTGGGTGTTAGACGCCAGCAACAACAATCTTGTAATGGAAATCCGGAGCAAGGAACCTGAAGGTCCGAACTCGGGAGGGGTCGCAGACGTCTGAAAGGGCATTCTGACAAGGGAAACCCGAATTGACTTTAGACTTAGCAATTTTTGAAGGGGTCAAGTTCGGTCAAACCTAGTATGTGACTTTGAAGGGTGAGTTGACCACTTAGGGCATGAAAATAGGCACACAAAATGAGGCAAAGCAAAAAGGGCTCGACGATCAAAAGAGAGAAGAGAGGGTCCCCGTTCTAAGCGGGGTGTGTATGCAACAAGCACAACAAGAACTAGCAGAGTATCATTTCAAATCTCACACGGCCAGGCCATAGATGGTTCCATATGGCCATATCAGAAGGGCGATTGGATGGGAGTATGCCCACCTCCACAATGTTGAAGATTTCTGGGCAGATTGTAAAGATGACTTTGAAGTGCAGATTAAGGCACTATATGTGGATGACCACATACTTTGTAAAAAGGGTGAACCTGTTCCTGGTGCTTGATCAACTGGAGGAAGATGAAAGCACTATAATCGAACCCAGGTACAATGCCATTGCAAACATACCACTACCACTAATTTATTGGAATGAGCTGGAGGTTGATGACCTTGACATACTTACCAAACCTATTGAGGCCCAAACAAAGGCATGGATTGATGAGAGAATCGCTCAATTAAAACAACAAGGGGTCATCCTAACATTCAAGGGGCTCGAAAGTGAGACAAGTGGTTTTGATGGTGGGGGCAGCTACAACATCAACTAGAGAAACATCTAAATTCCCCCCATTTGTTCATTCGAAAAAGAGAAAGGAGACTGACAAGCAACAGTCTGACGTAAAGGTGTATGCTAGGAAGGCCTTGGAGGGTGAACCTCCCAAGAAACACAAGCGAGAAGGAAACATCACTTAAATTCTAGTAATCCAATAAGATCTGCTCCATGAGGGAGAAGAGATGGAGGCTGATCAGCCAAAGTCTCCGCCTAACTCATCTACTACCACAACCACTATTGTTTTTCCCACCACCCCGCCTATCCCACACACAGTAGTTGCATCCTCTCTACCCGCGGTGGACATCTCTGTCCATCTTGCTTCTACTTCTCCCATCACATAGGTAATATCGATTGATTCATCCTCCGCCACTACCTCTCCCATTTCTTAATCTTCCATGTCTCCTTCCTTTTCTCTTCCAACTGCCACCGCTGCAAACGACATATGCTTGCCCTTACCCTTCCAGAATCCTTCATGAAATACATGAAAAATGTGCCCTCTAAGCTCTCAGGAATGTTTGCAAATCTAGCGGTACAAGTTGTGATAGCTTAGGCAATAATTAGCACTCTAGTTCCTCCTCTTCCTACCAAGCCGCCAACAATGGAAGCCACCATGAAAATTTCTGAGGAATTAGATTGCCTATAATAGATGGAATCGGCTAACAGGTTGGAAGAGGAGGCATATGACTATCATGAGCACCCAATATACGAGCATCGAGTAATCAATGAGGTCACCTATGAGTCTTCCAATGATGATGGCGAGGATCTTGACATAAATACAATTGAAGAAATGTCTGATCTCGAGCTTGATGCTGAGCTGGTCAAGCAACTCAAGGAAATTGAAGATAAGGAGGCTGAAAAACAACCTATTAGTGAAGAAGAAGTTGTTGCCACAAGGATGAGAGATGATAGGTCTCTGATGGGAGAGCATGATCATGCCCCTAGGCATGATGAAGAGGTGTTCCCTCATGAAGAGCAAGAAGATAAGGAAGGAGATAAGCCTGAGGGAGAAGATGAAAATTATAAGAATCTAGAAATTGAATAGCTCGCTGAACCTGAGCATGATGAAGAAAAAGAAGAAAAGGATGCCAAAGGGGAAGGCAATCCCGATGAATGCTTTCCTGCCAAATCCCCTATCAAGTGCATAGTGTTCATCCAAGACTCCGATGAGGAAAAGGAGGATATGAAGACAGAGCAGGAGGCCCTCAATGGTAAAGCCATTGAAGTCAAGGAATAAGAAAAAGGGGATCAACAAAACTCACCTACATAAAATTCCTTGATGCCCGACTGGTTGGAGAGACAATTGGAAAGGAGGGCTCCTACTCAAAAAGATCCAAGGGCAAGGCTGGAATCTATATTGGGTTGAGCCCAGATCGGCACCAGGAAAGAGAAGAAGCCAAAGATCAGGTCAAAGGTAACGATGGATGCCTCCGGATCCAAAGCAATACAAATAGCTACGCTGATGGTGGGAGAACAAGGAATAATTTTTGACATATCCACCATCAACTTGGGAGTAGCCACCAGGGAGCAGAAGGTTGATCATCTCCAAGAATCTATCGCCATGGTGGTGCATCTCATTCAACAGGATAAAGTTTCCAAAGAGGAGCTTAAGTCATAGGTGGTTGATTTGACGGCCTATATCCAATAGTGGTCATCCATAGAAGAACATCCAACCACATCCTTGGCCCTGCTATAGTTGTTGTCTAGAGAACATATTGACAAATTAGAAAAAAGAAAGAACTTGGACAAGACCTCAGCAAATTTGTTTTGACAGGTCTTTGATATCGGAAACGTGGGCATTAATCGTGTTGTTCAGACAACAAAAAAATTCTTGGAAGTGCAAAAGTCTCTCAAAGGTATGAGGAAACTTTGCATTTAGTTCCTAGTGAAATATGAGGCTGCTTATCCAAAGATTGAGGCGATCCTCAAGCTGCCAAGTGAGATTTGGGAAAAGGAGTTTACATTTAGGGAGGATGATCATTGGCTGATGGATGTGTGGAAACAAGACTTCAATCATCAGAAGGAGGGGTTGGAATGAATACTTAAAAAGGTAAATCCAGATATTGAATGGGACAAGGAGGTCAGAGAATACTGCCTCCAATATCTGAAGCTAATGATAGGATATGAAATTCCCTTTGTCCAGATCAATTCAGAAAATATAAATCCTCACTTCCAAAAGAGGAT
>CM021105.1:385710358-385730224 GCA_007115665.2 Sequoiadendron giganteum
AGCAATGTATTCTACCTTTATAGTAGATAAATAAATGCCATTATGTTTCTTACTTAACCATGAAATCAACTTATTTGCCAAGAAAAATGCACCACCACTAGTACTCTTTTTGTCATCCACATCTCCTACCCAATCAACATCAGTAAAAGCACTCAAAGTAAGGTCATCTTCTTCAGGATACCATAGGCCAAAATCAAATGTCCCCTTCAAGTACCTGAAAATCGTCTTCATAGCTGTCACATGAGATTCCTTAGGATCAGCTTGAAATCTTGCAACAATGCATATGGCATTCATGATATTAGGTCTAGTTTGAGTCAAATAGAGAAATCCACCAATCATGGATCTATATCTAGTCTGATTTGTTTTAGGAGAATCATCGTCTTGAGCCAACTTACATCCAATCACCATAGGTGTACCAACTGTCTTTGAATCTTCCATACCAAACTTCTTTAGAAATTCTTTCACATACTTGGACTAAGATATAAATATCTCTTTGTCTACTTGAGTAATTTGCAATCCCAAAAAAAAATTAATTTCACCAATCATAGACATCTCAAACTCACTCTACATCTCATCAGAAAACTTCATGCACAAACTATCATCTCCTCCAAAAATGATATCATCAACAAAGACTTCAACAATCAAATCTTTAACATGACCAATCTTGAAATACAAATTACTATCAATAGTACCTTTATTAAATCCAAGCTTCAACAAATACTTGTCCAATCTAGCATACCATGCTCTTGGGGCTTAATTATTTCCATACAGTTCTTTCTTCAACCGACAAACCATATCTCCCTGATTAGTTAATTGAAATCCATCGGGTTGCTCAATATACACTTCTTCATCTAGTTCATCATTTAGAAATGTTGACTTGACATCCATCTGATAAACCTTGAAGTTTTTGTAAGCAGCATAAGCAAGAAATAATATCACAGCTTCAATCCTAGCAATAGGAGCAAAAGTTTTTTCAAAGTCAATTCCTTCCATCTGAGAATATCCTTTACACACCAGTCTTGCTTTGTTTCTAACAACTTCACTTTTCTCATTTAGTTTATTTCGAAAGACCCATTTAGTTCCAATTACATTTTTGTCCTTAGGTCTAGGAACAAGATTCCACATATCATTCTTCTCAATTTGCACTAGTTCTTCTTTCATTGCTTCCACCCAATGTTCATCTTTGCATGCTTCATTGACATTATTAGGCTCAGTCTTTGAGATCAAATAATATTCTTTTGTAATTCTTCTCCTTGTTTGAACACCTTTATTCTTATCACCTAAAATCTTTTCTTCTGAATGATTTAGTCTTACATACCTTGGAGTCTTAGGCTCTTGTGATCTTACTTCTGCATTTTCACTAGTTTCTTCATCTTGATTGTCCTAATTCACCGGAATGATTTGAACTTGATTTAGAGTCTGTAATTTCTTTCCTTTATCTGAACTATCATTCTGATCGTTTGAATCATATTCATAGGTTCTAGATGGTCTAACCGTGTCTTCATCAACCTTTACATTAGCACTTTCAATTACTTTCCTCAATTTCTTATTGTAGCACTGATAGGCTTTACTTTTAGTAGAATAACCAAGAAAGATTCCTTCATCACTTCTAGCATCAAAATTTCCTATATCTTCATCTCTTTTGATATAGCGTTTACTCCCAAAGATTTTGAAGTATCTAATAGTAGGCTTATGACTAAACCATAGCTCATAAGGACTCTTACTAGTATCACCTTTGACATGTATCTAGTTGAGAGTGTAAAAATTACTCACAACTTCTCTTCAGTAGATATGAGGAACATTTCCTTCCAGCATCATAGTCCTAGCAACTTCTTTAATTTTCATGTTCTTCCTTTCCACAACTCGATTTTGTTGAGGGATCCACAGGGTAGATAATTGTCTCTTTATCCCATGCTCTGCACAAAAATAATTAAACTCATTGGAAGTGAATTCACCACCTCTATCTGATCTCAGAAATTTAATCTTCAGACATGTCTCTATCTTAACCATATCCTTAAAAATATTGAATTTCTCTAAAGCTTCATATTTTTTCCTTAATAAAGTAACCCACATCAATCTAGAATAATCATCAATAAGTAACATGAAATACATGTCTCCTTGTAAACTTTTGATTCTAGAAGGACCACACAAGTCAGTATGCACAAGCTCCAATACTTCATTTGAACAATGTTGTTTTCTTCGGAATGAAATTCTAGTTTTCTTCCCTAAATGACATTCCTTGCATATAGTTTAAGTAGGTATTATCAACTTAGGAAGATATCTAACTACCTGAGTAGAACTTATCTTGATAATATTGTCAAAGTTTACATGACACAATCTCCTATGCCACATCCAAATTTCATCAACTTGAGCAATCAAACAACTTTTACTAGTAGTACTTAGGTGAAAGATATTACACTTTTTTTTGTACCAAATGCAATCACATTTCTAGAACTCCCAAATATTCTACACTTTCCATCCTTGAATTGAATATTATATCCCTTGTCAACCATTTTTCCAACACTTAAGAGATTATGCTTCAAACCTTCCACATATAGAACATCATCAGTATTATGCTTACCATCAAAAGAAATGGATCCTCTGCCACGGATTACACCAGATTTATCATCACCAAATATTACAACACCACCATCATACTTTTCCAATCTCACAAATTTAATTTTATCACCTGTCATGTGATGAGAGAATCCACTATCAACCACCCATTCATCTTTTTCTTCAACTCTGGCAGCTAGAGCTTTCTCCACATTCATGCAACCGATAGATTCAGTAGGTGTTGGATTATTTTCCTTGATAGAAATGAATACCAATTCATCCTCATATAGATTCCCTTTATCAGATTCATCATATGTCACACCTTCATCAACAACATAATAACACTTTCTTTGGAATCTAGGCTTGTTATATCTTGTCTTAGGAACTCTTTCAAGACACCTTGAGGAAAAATGACCTATCTTATTGCAAGAAAAACATTTAAGAGTCAATTTCCCTTTATACTTACCTTATCCTTTGGCTACCCTCTTGACAATAAGTTCTTCAAGCTCATCTAGTTTTCTCTCTTCTTCTTCAATCCCTCTCATTTCTTGCTCATACTTGGAAATTTTTCTAGAAGAACTTTCTCTCGAATCATATCTCTGCTTATTTTTTTCGGAGATAGTGGCTTTGAATGCAGATTCTATCTTAGGAAGAGATTCACCAAACTCACTTAACTCAAAAGCAGCAAGCTTACCAATCAACATGTCTCTCGTTACATTTGTCACAGTTCGGATCTCCTCAATAGTAGTAGCTTTGTGTTTGTATGCAACATGAAAGGATCTGAGCACTTTAGCAACAATCTCTGATTCTTCCAATGTTCCACCAACACATTTGATACTACATAAAATTTCATTCACTCTCTACATAAAAGAAGTGATGTTATCATCTTCACCCATTCTTAATGTTTCATATTTCCCTTTCAAGCTTTGCAGCCTAGCAATCTTCACATGGGTATCACCTTCATACAGAGTTTCCAACTTTTTACAGATCTCATAAGTAGTGTTCAATTCCCTTACATTTGTCATCTCAAAATCAGTCAGAGCACTCAACAATGCTTCCTTAGCCCTGATATTGTACTCGGCTTCCTTAATCTCACCTATAGTAGAAGGACCATTATGTGGGATGATATATCTATTCTTTGTAATTTTCCAATAAGGTTCAACAATGCATCTCAGATGAAACTCCATTCGAGTCTTCCATAAAGAATAATTTGTTCCATCAAATCGCAGACTATCCTTCTTATATGTGGCCATCCTGGATCACCTCAAGTGGCCAAGCTTCTCTAGAGGAACCTGCTCTGATACCAATTGTTGGCAACACAAGGGAATACAACTAAGAGGGGGGGATGAATCAGTTGTCACAAAAATTATACTTATTAAACCTATTCTCAGATATGATAAATAAACATGAAAGCATAAACCATCACCACATCAAAAACACACATAACACCAAGATTTTTGTGTGGAAACCCTATTAGGGGAAAAACCATGGTGGAGGTTAGTCCACAAGTTTATACTCTATTAAAATTATTATAAATGGGGAATGCACATGCATTCAGGCACACTACCTAGAGCTCACTCCTCAAATACAAAAAGGCTTACTTCCCAAGGGAAGACTCGCTGTCTTACAGTCAAATTCGGATTTCATTTGAAGATTTTGAACTAAGAAAATAACATCTTCAAATGCCTAATTACAGCTCCAGTTAAGCACATAAACACTTTCTTCTACTAACTCTTCTTCACACTTTACTTCTACCTTTGAAATATTAGAACATTATTCACATGCAACACACACATCTCGCTCACCATTCCTCTCAAATGGTATAAACAATCGATCATATATATCCGCAACTAAGAATAACATCAACTCCATGTCGGCCCAACAAAATATGAAATGTGTGCAAAATTTCAGCCCAAATTAATCAACAATTTATCAGTGCGAACCAAAAAATGTCAGCCAAAACATAGTAAGGACCCAAAACAACATGTATTGAACATGAAACACCTTAAACAATTATACCTCGAAGATCCACAACACGCTACAATCACCCTGTTGGCCATGATCATGAAAAACATGAACTCACAGACGAAAATCACCAATCATGAGCACAAAAATCAATGTGAACCAACAACATAGATAGAGAACGATCTAGAAACATCCACAAGCATCTGCAACAATTCAAATTACTAGATATCATCTTTTTTTAGGAACACCAACTAAAGGAACAAAATAACTGTAAGAACACAAATACTCATAACTTAATCAAATCTTCATGCGAACCTTTGAAAATTCATGTGGATAGACTAGATATGCTTGTCAACAAACCCTTTAATCCGCAACTTCTTATCATCAATATAATAAGCTAGCCATCATACTGAACTTCACTGCATCACCAACAACTTACAACTTATTTTATTATAATTTTCTCAATATCCTCGAGATATACAGCCTTAAAGACATTAATGCCAATAGTGTTGACATCAATGACAACCACATATCAGCAATATCCAACATATATGTCGTAATCTTTTTCCTTTTCATTTTCATTTTTGTCTTTTGTTTTCCTTTTGGGGATGATGCAAGGTGTTAAGACACCCTATGTCTCTTCCATGTTGATCCAAATATTCTTCATTATATTTTCTTTTAATTTACATTTTTGTCTTGTGTTTTACTTTCGGGGATGATGCAAGGCATTGAGACACCCTATGTCTCTTCCATGTAGACCCAAAATATTTTTCATTTTTTTTCACTCTCTTTGTGTCATTCTTCTAGTTATATGTGTATTCTGGGAATGATGACAGTTCTGTGCTCTCTAATATCATTGCAACAAAGATATATATTGACCTCAAATCCATAGATCCCTTATGTGTTTCTGGGGGAGCAACCCTCTTTTATGTTTTCTCTTGCATGTTTGTCTACTTTAAATTAATTTCTCACAGCATGGTGTTTAGCATTTTATTTAAAGTGGGGGCATACATTGGCATTATTTCGGCATTATTTTGACATGATTTCGTTTGCGTTTCCATGTTCCTTGATGTGATTTTATTATTTCACGTGATGTGTTTTTCTCTTTGTGGTGACATTGGGAGTAATATCCTTCAAGATTTTGATCTATCTTAGCATAGTGCATTCCTCTTAGTGCTAATGCAACACATTGCATTCCCTAAGTTGTGAATCTTTTATCCTTTGATTGGTCCTCTCTTGGAGACATTAGGAACAATGTCCCCTAAGATTACAATAGCATAAAATATTGGATACCAAATGCTACAGCAAAGCCTCATTTTTAAAGAAGATGAGATGACTCTTCAAGCTCCCAAGATGGGACACCAAAATCCTTGACATATTTTTAAATTCAAAAAGAATAAACCTTCTCCAAAAAGGCGTCCACTTCAAGGCATTTAAAACTTTATTAAAAAAATTAAAACTCCTTTATGAAGGCATCACCCTTCATGTCCCTCTTTTAAGCACAACTTAAAGTTAACTCCTTAGGACAAGGGGTCAACTTGAAATTAGAACACTTTGCCTTGAAATGAAGTATTTCACAAAAATATTGCTTTTAAAAGCCAAAGCTCAAACCCAAGCAACTGCTCCAACTGAAAATGAAGAGCTAAAGACTAACAACTTCCAACTACCAAAAATAGTATTTACTAAAAAAAGTAAACACTAAGAAATACCACAAAACCTCTGAGCAAGGAAACCCTTAATTCACCTCAACAAGCCTATGGGCCTCCAGAATAGGTTGATGAGCAACTGATATGATCACTGAGGAGATGGGGACATTACAAAAACTCTTTCTCTCTTTGGGGGTTTCTCCTTCTCATCATTTGGGTGTTTATCTTTTTATATGAGTGCCAAAAACAGTTGTGTTATTATGACCTATTTTTGTTCCTCCTAAGACACACTTAAAGGGGGTTGTTGGTGTAATATAAATTTTCACCTAGGACAATACTATTTCTCACATGTAATATTGCACATATTTATCAAGTTCACTTAAGGTAGTATATATTTTTTTGTGCCTAAAAATCTAATAAATACATATGAAAACTTTTATTTGAGCTCATCAAGTACCATCACTCCCTCATCAATTATTGATTGATGGAAGTTAGATTTCATGTCTGCCTAATCAAAGACCATCTTTGTCTCACTTGACTAAGTTTTAACTCATCTATTAATTGAGATTTAACTCATGACCTCTTAGACATGTGACAAACTAACTCACTCATCCTAGAGTCTTATATATTTAAAGTCTATCAATTGTATTATGGCCTAATCAATTCAACCTATTCATGCTTAATTAATTAATAGAGAATAACATTATTCTATCTCTATTTTATAGTAATTCATAGAAATTATGCTAGGTTATTTTTTCATCATAAAATATAACATACAATAGATAACATGTTTTCTTACATAGCATTTCAATAGCATTACATTAATATCTATAATCATATGTGTTGATCTAGAACATTATAATTTACTTCGCATGTCTATGAACTTGTCAAATTTATTTAATATATCAAAGGGACTAATTAAGGTACATGGTGGGAGTCTAGTTAACTTTCCTTCACTAGCACACCATGTTCTAATGTTGCTTTTAAGTGTCACCATATTTATATAGATAGAGGTGAATATAATTTGAAGAGTTAAGACCTCAAGTTCAATACCACATAGAAGGTTCAATGCCACAAAAATAGACCCAATGGTTGTAAGTTTCCCAAAATAGGAATACAAGCATAGGACTAAACCATGATAGAGAAGAATTCATGATCTAGTTTGTGAAGATTTGACAACAAAAAGTATGATTTAAATAAAAAAGTAACTCATGTGTATTTCCACTTCACTCATTATGAACTTTTGAAATAACATCTTTAGAAATGTTAATCTCTATCCATGTCGTTGTAATATTGTTTATTTTATCTTAATTTCCTCGCTTTCTTCTAGGACTTAGAGGTCTTTTTCACATCAATAACAAGTTCAAAGCAATATTTATGTGTTAGGAAAATCTCCATATAAGATAACCAATCATTATATATATATAATGTCCAACATTTAGGAACAATTCTAGAGTCCATTTCCAATAAATCTCCTTTTTAAAATAAGAGCAAGTAATGGTCTTAAAAAAACATCAATCACAAAAAATATTCTTTTCACCTATGTGATGATCCGATAAATAAACCGAATCAAACAAATATGATCCTATCAAATAAATATTATATTATAAGAATGCCCTAATAAATTAATAAGCATTTTTCTTCACTCAGTTCTAAAAAGGAGAGCCAAAGACTCTAAGATAGCTTTAGCATCCATGATTTACCCCATGGATGTGGAAGTAATATTATATGGGATTTGATTTACTACCCTTAGTTTCAAAGAATATTTTTGTCCACTCCCTCTTTATATTCTAGTACACTAAACAAAATTATTCTCAACTTATCTATTCATGAAATAAAAGATGGCAAATAACAAAGATATTTTAAAACAAAATAAATTATCTTGAAAATGTATTTGTTCCCTCATTTTTTGTATTAGTTTATGTGTAGTAAAAGAACCTATATATATTTAACATAAATTTCTTAGAGAACAATAAATATTGAAGAAAGACTTAAACATCCAATTATTTGAATCCTTAACCCATTATTTAGAATATTTTATATAAATAAACTATGCTTTGAACCCATAAAAATTATTATCATATACATCAACTAACTACTCAATAAAGAATAATACTTCTAATGTAATGACTCGCATTTATTTAAAAGAAAATAATACTTTAACGATATTTTAGTGTATATAAAATTAACTTTTCTATAAAGAATAATACTTTTAATCCGATGACTCACATTTATTTAAAAGTGAATAATACTTTAACTTTATTTTAATGTATATAAAATTAACTTTTGCCACGTCATTATACATTTACATTAGAAATTATAAAAGCATTAAAAGGTAACAACTGGAGGAATCAAAGTGAGCATCATATTAATTGGCCGTACATCACATTTGTTCGTATTTAACAGCGCAAATTGTAAAAGCATTAAAATGGGTGGCAACTTTAAGCATTTGTTCTTATCCTTACCTTGTCCAGTAAGGCATCATGCATTTAAGTAAAGGGAATTGCGCAGTCGAATGGAAGAAATTAAGAAAATATGGATCTTTTCTCAGACGAGCTGCAAGCAAGATGGAAGGGCCTTCAAGCTTCACAAGATTTTGATAAACAAGGCCTAGTCGAATGGCACACAAGAAACTACCAGTGGATCAAGTATGTAGAATGCCGTTCCCCAACAGTAATTCGGACAGCTTCAACTAGCGAGAATCAAATCCCCTACGTAGTGCAAAGCCTGCAACAGATTCCAGCAAAGAAGCTTCAATTTGGCCACCATCATGAAGGCCGTGTTTTGTTTGGAAAGTTGTGTGCGGAGGCGCACAGGATGGTTGCCATCACCACAGTCTTGGAAGACGAATGCGGAAATGGGGTTCAACTTGCCATATATAACGTCCCACTTTCGATTTGGAGGACTGCAGATGTGCGCAGGCTTTACCCTAAAGGTGCCAAGGTTGCAGTGAAAGAGCCCTACTTTAAGCGAGCTGACGATGGTCTTCTCACGGTATGTGTCGATAACCCTGGTAAAATTGAGATTTTTGGTGTGCCTGAAGAGGATACTTTACAACAAATGCTTCAGAGAAAGCAAGTGGGAAGGTGCTGTAGAATTTTACAACACCTGCATAGACATGGTTCTTTTTCTGCTGAAAATTTGGTCCAGCCATACTTTGGGCTCTCCAAACATTCAGCAGGGTGTAAAGGAGGCTCTTTTGTATTCCTATTCTAATAGAGCGGAGGCCAGATTGATGCTCAAAGAATTTCTGAAGGCCGTGGAGGATTGTGATAAAGCACTTGATTTGGATTTTCAGCACACTAAATCCTTGTGCCGCAAGGGGCGGGCTCTGCATGCACTTGGCGAGTACAATTTAGCCTGTGAGTGCTTTGAGAGAGCTCTACAACAGTCCCCAACAGCCGGCGACATTGAATCTCTGTATCAGAAGTCCAAGAAATTCAACGACCAAAACAGAACAGGTATGTTCGATCTCTCTACATATTTTTCGGAAGGATGCAGGCCGCAAGATGTTCCTGTGGTGAGCAATTATATTGGTCCAGTTGTCATCAAGAGATCGTCAGCCAAGTCTTCAGTGCACGGACTGGGGTTATTTGCTACAGAGAGCGTAGATATTGGAGATATTCTCGTTGTGGACAATAGCATTGCATTTCAGTGCATAGAGTCCACAGAGCCAAGAAGCCTCGGTACTTTTAGTATTCCCAAGGTTTCAGTGGATGAAGTTAGGGATGGTTTACAGGCTAAGGTTGTTTCTTCTGCAATGTCATCGCCCAGGATACTGCAGCAGTTAAAGTACCTTGCTCAAGAAGAAACGGAAGTTCCCTTCATGGATCTGTTTCGCATAAATAACAACAGCTGGAAGAACTATGGTGTCTGCAGGAGAAAAGAGTGTTTTGCTTTGGACGAGGACGAAGTCGTAAAGATAATGGACAACGTGACATGCAACATACAACATTTTCCCGGACGAGACATCAAACGATATGGATTGTGGGGTCTTCCATATTTCATCAATCATTCCTGTTTTCCCAATTCCAATTGCATGGTTGTGGGAGAAGCCATGTTTATTATAGCAGGAAGAAGAATTGCTGCTGGAGAAGAAATAACAGTCTCTTACTTTATCAGTCTTTTCCCACTCAAGGAACGGGAGATGATATGCAGTCTGAAAGGGTTTCGCTGCGACTGTAAGCGTTGTGCCTTAGAGCGAAGCTTACCAGGCGCCCAAGCACGGGCCATTGAGAAAATGGCGCAGTGCATTCGGTGCAATGTAAACGAGTGCATTAAGTTCATGGCTAAGAATGCTGTGGATTTGGAAAAGTCCTTGAGCGCCCTGAGCCCTGAAGAAAAGCAACTGATACGAGCTTCCTTTCAGTTTGTCTACTCTATTATTCTTCTCTTTCCTCAACTTAATTGTCTTAATGTTGATGTAGCTCTGCCTTCATTAGAAGAATTAGTTGAAGCTTGCCAAAATGCATCGCCAGGCAATTACATGTCCTTTTCATTGTGTGCGAATGTTTATGGTATAGGACATGGTGAAGGAGGTGTTATGCCTCAAAAGGCAGAGGAAGTGTGCTCTGCAATGATAGGTAAACAGGAACCGTGCCTTGTCTTGTCTCTGTACAAATGCTCTGTTAGAGGGGTGTTTGAGCCCAGCATCACTGATATCCGCTCCAGAATAGTCATGAATTGAAGATATGCATGATAAATATGCTACGCTAGTGTTTCCTTCTTCTTTTTTTGTTTTAATCCATGTAATTCATGATAACATTTATGAACAATTAAGCTTTGTTTTAGTTTTTTCTGTATTTCTCATCTTTCATCTGATATGTTCTTCTTTTCAGCTTTGCTATTCGCTCATTTTCAAATTATTATCTTTCACTAATATGTGACAGAATTAATATGTAGGTTGTTCTGTAACATATATTTGCTTTGTTGTACCCAACTTTTTGAACCAGAAGTCTCTGTAGGTAACATATATTCAGTTAGCAGTAACAGATTTGTGTTTATCTTTCTGTATACATTATCTAATTTTTGTTCTTATATTGTGTACTTTTTAAAAAGAGTATGTGCATGTTTGATCTCTTCACCTTCTTTCTGTTCAGATAGGAAGCTGATGAGTTGTTTACAATTAAAACAAAATCATCCAAATTGAAAAAAGAGAATTTATTTATATAGTTACATTTGTATAAAATTCTCTCACATTTGTATAAAGTTACTTGCAGATTTGCCATAAATAAATAAAACTTTTAAATATTTTCCTTGAACATCTTGCATAGACGGTCAAAAGTATAAAGAATTACTTATATATATAATTCGGCTGCTTTGAATAGATAACCATTTAAATATAAAAATAAAAGAATTGTTTAACGGGGAGAGTTGATCGTCAAATCTATTCTACTTAATTGAGTTGATTACTTCTCATAGCATTGCCATCTGCGTCATTATTAATCTTAGCTTATTATTACCTTTTAAAAGACCGAATAAAGGAAATCCAGTCCCATTTAATAAAGACGGAGGTACCATGGCCTTTGTTTAGTGTCACCTCATCTTTTTGATATTTTAATTAACCCGTTACTTTATGGGTATGAATGGGATCATGTAGCATTTCTTAGTTTTTTGAAAGTTGATAGTAAGGGGTTATTTAACTTTATATAATTTTATGGAAGGTTTAAATAGTGTATTTTCGAGTAAAAGTTGATATTCAATTCATAATTTAATAAAATTTGAATATAATATTTTTCAATATTTTTAATTTTATTGTTTTCAATTTTGATTTCAAGTTATAATTATAATTTGAATTCAATTCAAATTATATATGTAATCTTAACTCTTAAAATCATAAATAAAATTTAATTATAATCTCAAGTAAACTTCTTTTCAACTAAGCATTACCATATATTCAAATTTAAGCATTAGAGAATTATATAAAACAATAGAGTCGTTGTTCATCTCAGTACATCAATGGTGTTGGCGTATTATTACACTTCACCTAAGGTATTATTATATCTTAAGTGTAATATTGCACATATATATATTAAGTTTACTTAGAATAATAAGATGTTTAATTTTACGTCACATAGCTAGTTAATAAAGACATGTGTCACTCTTGATTTCAGGTCTTCAAGTGCCACCACTCTTTTCAATTCTTGGTTGTTGGAAGTTAGGTGTCACCTATGTCTAATAAATGGTCATCTATGTCTCACTTGATTGAGTTAACTCATCTCTAGATTGCAATTTAATTCATGACCTCTTGGGCATGTGTCATCATGACTCGCTCCTATAATAGGCATATGTATGTGTACTCTAGTCATTGTATTGTGGCTCATTTGGCTCAATTCATTCATACTCAATTAATGAATATGGAATCGTATTATTCTCCTTCCATGTTGTGGCTAATTCAAATATATTAGGTCTATGACAAGGTCATAGATGCTAAACATGTGCAATCAATGAGTATATCAAACACCAATTAGAGTACAATCACTTCCCATGACATAAAAAAAAATCAATCCCTCAAGGACAACCAAAAAAAATTCCCTAAAACAATCCCAAAAGAAAATTTACTACTCTTGAACTAATCGATGTTGTGTTTAGGAAACTCGTACGAGTAAACATTGTCACATTTCCTATGACGCAATCCTTCAATGAGTCCAAACCCAAACCATCCTAGTATAAAAAATGAATATTGTGACTACCACAATATTAAAGTACATACAAAAAATAAATCGACGAAGCTTAAAAACTACATTGAAGATGGCATTGACTATGTAGACATAAATATTAAGGGAGATTCATCCTTCTCACCAAATGATCAACTAGGGATCTATCAAAATCCACTCCCAAAGCATTCTAAAGGAAATCCATTCACATCCACCAATTCCAATGAATTTATTCCCAAAATAACCACACGAATTTAATTTCCAATATAGTAAAATTCCCCATAACTATGATACTATTGTGGTATGCATTACCCATAACCCCTTGCAAGTTGCAACTATCAAATTCAGAGTCAAGAATCTTGATTGTCATATCACCAATGGACATGACAGGGTTACTATCCTAGGACCATCCACTACATCCTACCTATTGGCAAGAGGAAATGGAGAATTACATTTTTGAGATTTGTATCCTAATATCCCTTATAAATAGTTAGTTTATACCTCAGAGGATGCATTGAGTTAAAAGAGTAATCACGCAAGAGAAAACTATATCTAAATGTACTTCATATGTAACTTAAATAAAAACCATATTCATTCATAACATAAATATTGACTGAATCCTTATAGCTCCATATATATATGTATATGTTTAAATGATAGATACAATGGGGGGTCTTAGTCTCTACTCTACATTCTCTTCTATTTTGTATTCATATTCTTATCCCAATATCATCTATCTCCTATATCTATTTCATACATATATTTATACTTTGTCTCCTAGAGAGATGTTGCCCTTATAGGGCACCTTTTACTCCATCTTCATTTTTTACCTTAGGTTTCGTAATTCCTATGTGGTAGCTTACGGTAGCTTTTGGTCTTTTCCCTATAACCTGCTAACATCATCCTACATTTTAAAATGATCTTATCCTCAAGATATGTTGTTTAGTTCCCCAAGAAAATATGTTTGTAGATAAATTTTAGCTACATGAGTGCAATATCCCATTGTTGTTTTGCTTGTTGAAGGACTTTGATGTCTCCTTGAGTGTTTATGTTTATTGCCTCTTCCTTTGCAAGAGTGATTGGTATCTAAATCTATTGAGATTTGTTCTTTACCTCCCCCAAAACTTCATTTAAATGTGTCATTTTGATGTTGATTATTTCTCTAAGCTATTTTATTTGTATTGTTATCAATTCCCTCTACTCTTGGACTTGTTTTAGCCATGTGTGTAGGTTCTTTATTTGTGCTCTTATTGTGTCATCCATATCTTTTAGTGGATCACAAGAGATGAAATCTGCACTATTTATTCCTCTGGTTGTGTGATCTGATCCTTGAGGTTTTTGGTGAGGTTTGACTATTGGGGGAAAAATTGGTAGAGCACATTTACCTCTATTATGTCCCCTTTTAAGTTCTTCATTTATTTTTCCAACTGTGAGTGGAATATTGCACATCTTTGTATGGCATCCTCTATTTTTATTTTTAATAAATCATCTTCTCAATCCTTCCTTTTATTATCAGTCTATGTCTTTAGATCTTCTTGTAATTTTTCCACCAATTACTTGATTTTTTATGGTAGTGAGACTTGGATGTCTCTTTATAGTTGTGGTATTGTGTTTTGCAATATACCTATGACTTCTTGTAATTGTTTCACACTTTCAACATGTTGTTATAATATTTCCTCCCTTATGGTCACTTTTGAAATGGGGAGATACAAGAGGTTCACCTAGGACCCTATTACTAGAAACTGCAGTACTTACAATGTGGGTGTTGGTTGTAGTTGCTTTTGTTGTGTCAAAAAATCTTTGATGGATTTTTTAGCGGATTGAGAAGTAGAGACTTTTGTAGTTGTAGTGTGGGAAAATGCATACCCTTGCAATTTCACACTTATTTGGGTCGGCCTTGCTTTAGTTATCCCTATTTATGTCTTAATTGGTCCTATTTTGCATCCACAAGCCTAATGAACTACATCTTTTTATGGATAATCCCGACAAACTTCAAAGAATAAATGATAATATAATGATTATGTCTAAGTGTCCCTAATTTTTGGGTCGAGACTAAGATGCCACCTAGGGCGTCTTTGTTCCCCAAAGGTCTTGGGACCCTAATTTCAAGTGGATCTTAAATGGGCCCCTTTTTGGAGTCTGTGCCCCAAGTTTTAAGATTTGGGACTAAGATGCCACCTATGGCATCTTAGTCCCCCTTAAGCTTTTTTGGGGATTTAATTTCAAATTATGGTGAGATTTATCCTCCTTTAATTAATGATTTTATATGTCGGCTTGTTGTGGTGTAATTTCGGGATATTAAGCATGAATAAGTACAAATACAAGGTTCATTCACTCATTTTCTCCTAACAAGCATTCAAGTATTCATTACTAAGGCAAGTTTATGATATCAAGAGAAGTTCTTCAAGAATCTAAAGCCATCATCAAGATTCAAGCATCATATCAAGGATATCATTCATCATGTTTTTTGTTGTGTTAACAATTGTGATGTAGGGTTTATGATTCAAGCAAGTGTTTCATGTAAGATCTATATCATTCAAGGAGTCAAGAACCACAACCATTGCAACCATTTCAAGCATATTAGCAGCACCTTGTTACAAGGGTTTGGTGAGTTGCAACATAGTGTTTTTTTCATTCATCATTTCCCTCCATTATTCCATTATATTTCAAGGTTTAATTACCAACAAGGGGTTTGACCAAGGCAAGCCCCTATTCACTAACAATAAACAAGTTTTTCCTCTCTAAATCCTATTTGTGTTTACATATTTAGGTTGAAGACTTGAAGATCATTTGAAGTGCAAAGTTGTAAAGTTGCAAGGTTTCATTACAAAGTTGTCATCTTCAGGGAAACTCACCAACAAGCCAGATGTGGAAGTTGTAGGACCTGAGATTCGAAAAGAAGGAAGTGCAGGCCTTAAGCCTTAGGACCACATTTAGAGGTTTCAAAAATTCCAGATGGGACTAAGTCACCACCTAGGGCATCTTAGTCCTCCTAAAGGTATTTTGTAGAGATTCTTTGAGATCCAATTCCGGCATTCGAAGATCTTGCATTTGCCCTAAAAAACAAAAATGATACTAAGACAACAGTAAGGGCGTCTTAGTCCTCCATAGAAAATTTTGAAAACATTTTTTCATTTCCAAAATCCTCATTACATTTCCAGACTTCCCAAGTACACATACCCTAACTTTTTGTTGCATAATTTCATCATTTACATCCTTCATTTAGCTTGTATTATCCTAGCTTTTGTGAGTTGAATGTTAAATTGTCTTTTCCAAGATTTTTCTTGGTCGTGAACCCCTCAAAGCCTAAAAGAACCCCTCCTAGGTCCTTCCCTATTCAGAATTGACTAACCCTTTGGGTTGATAGTCAATCCAATTTTGGATCCTAGGACATTCTTGAATGACCTTAGGAGAAAAGTGGTGTTCTATGACCTAGGTTATAAAGTGCCCATTTTCCTACGGTTCATTTTGGTGAACCCGACATGAAAAACAATTAAATTTAACGAGTTAAATTTTCTATTTTTCTCTTGTATGAGCTTAGACGATAAAAACTATGATGATCCTCCTAAACCGAGTGATGCACCACATGTTGAACCTGGTGATTCTCCTAGTACAACACTTGATGTTGTCCCTCTCGCTAGCGATTTGCATTTCGCATATACTGAACAAAAATGGGATGCAGATGACCTGCTAGATGGTTGACTCGCATGTGCTTTACTAGTCATTTTGATTCCCTTTTTTATTTTCTTTTGTGTGATTTAATTTGTGTAATGTGATCCCTCATACCATTCTATTTGATGTTGTCTCTCTCTCTCTCTCTCTCAATCTCTTTGTGCATTCCTCTATTTGTACCTTCATTCTTCTATATATGTCGTAAGCTTTTTCCTTTTCATTGGTCTTTTCTTTTTATTTTCATTTTTGTCTTGCATTTTCCTTTTGGGGATGACACAAGGCATCGAGACACCCTATGTCTCTTCCATATTGACCCAAAAGATTCTTCATTATATTTTCTTTTCATTTTCACTTTTGTCTTGTGTTTTCCTTTTGGCGATGACGCAAGGCATCAAGACACCCTATGTCTCTTCCATGTTTACCCAAAAGGTTTTTCATTTTGTTTTCGCTCTCTTTGTGTTATTCTTCTAGTTCTATGTGTATTTGGGAAATGATGGCAATCCTGAGCTCTCTAATATCATTGCAGCAAAGATAGATATTAACTCTGAATCCATAGATCCCTTATGTGTTTCAGGGGGGAACTCTCTTTTCTATTTTCTCTTGCATGTTTGTCTACTTTAAAGTAATTGCTCACAAAATGCTTTTTAGTAATTTATTTAAAGTGGGGGCATACATTTGCATTATTTCAACATTATTTTCACATGATTTCGTTTGTGTTTCCATGTTCCTTGATGTGATTTCTTATTTCATGCAATGTGTTTTTTTCTTTGTGGTGACATTGGGAGTAAAGTCCTTCAATAGTTTGATATATCTTAGCATATTACAATCCTCTTAGTGGTAATGCGACACACCGCATTCCCTAAGTTGCGAATCTTTTATCATTTGATTGGTCTTATCTTGGAGACATTAGAAACAATGTCTCCTAAGATTAAGGCCTCGCAAGAACTAAGTAAAATCCCTTCAAACATCCCTCTCTCTTGTTACATTGCATTTTTGTACCTTTATTAAAGTCATGGAGGTATGGATTTTATATGGTTCCCTGGGGCTCACCTAGTGAACAACTATCTTCACTAGCCCTTGTGAGCATGCATTTTTGTACCTTATTAAATTCATGAAGGTATGGCTTTGATATGGTCCCTTGAGGCTCACCTAGTGAACAACTAGCTTCACTTTCCCTTGTGAGCAAGCAGTTTTGTCCTTATCATAGTCATGGGGGTATGACTTTGATATGGACTTCTTGGGGCTCACCTAATGAACAACTAGCTTCACTAACCCTTGTGAGCATGCACTTTTTTTTGCATAATGGACAACGCATTCCACATGTAAAACTTTTGGGAAAAATATCCTAGACCTAGTCCACCACATGTTGGACAGACAGTCAAAGATTGATCTATTTCATTTTTTGTTTTCCCTTTTGTTTTTGTTTTTCCTTTTTCTATCTTTGACGGTGTATTTTTGCGATCTAGTTTTAGCTTCATATATCATCCATATGTGTGTTACTTTGTGCCTATGTTGGTCTGCCATAGGATCTTGATCCTGGGGGCTTGGCCACCCTCTTGATCATTTTCATCATATCGTACTAACATTTGTACATTTAAACCCCTCTTGATTATGTGGTTGGCTACTTTAGTGTGAGTTTGAAGCAATTTTATCCTCTCACTAAAGTGGGGGCTAAATGTAGTGTAGTAAAATGCATACCCTTGCACTTTCACACTTATTTGGGCCCACCTTGCTTTATTTATCACTATTTATGTCTTAATTAGTCCTATTTTTCATCCACAAGCCTAATGAACTACATCTTTTTATGGGTAATCCCGACAAACTTCAAATAATAAATGATAATTTGATGATTATGTCTGAGAGTCCCTGATTTTTGGGTTGGGACCAAGATGCCACCTAGGGTGTATTTGTCCCTCAAAGTTTTTGGGACCTTGATTTCAAGTGGACCTTAATGGGCCCCTTTTTCGAGTATGTGCCCCAAGTTTTCAGACCTGGGACTAAAACACCACCTAAGGCGTATTAGTCCCCCTTAAGATTTTTTCAAGATTTAATTTCAAATTATGGCAGGATTTAGCCTCCTTTAATTAATGATTTCATATGGGAAAAAGCATGGAAATGGGTAGAAAATTTGTGGACAATTTACTTTTTCATCCTGAAATAGCAAAAACGCGAGTGCGTTATAGTAAAACGCGCTCGCATTATGGCTTGGTAATGAACATTATAGTATAAGTTGAAATTTAAGTATGGACGTTTACTTTCTTATACTTTAAGTTGTATTTCATGTATATAGGTAGGATGTTTGAGAGTGGTTTCAGATCTCTAGGAGTTACAATGCAAATTCTAGTTTTTGGAAGATCTAAAAAATTTCAAACTTAGTCAAATTTCAGTAATCAGCATGTCAAATTTTAGTAATCAGCAAGTTGTATCATCTTGCTCTCTCTAGCTCACTCATTTTTTATCCCTTATGCTTTAGACCTCTCTCTCACACTCTCTCATTCCCTCTATAATTTTATCTATCTAGCCTCTCTCTCCCTCTCCCTCCTTTCCTCCTTCCCTCTTTCCCTCGTTTCCTCTAATTTTCTCTATCTCCCCCTCTCTCTCTTCCTTTCTCCCACCCACATTCCCTCTCTACTTCAATCTATCTAACCTTCCCTCCTCTCTCTCTCATTCTCTTTATCACAATTTTCTCTCCCTCTATCCCTCCCTCCTCCCCTCTCTACTTTTATCTCTCTCCCTCCCTCCTCCCCCCTCTCTATCTCTCCTTCCCTATATAATTCTCTCTGCCTCTCTCCATCTCTACCTCTCCCTCCCGCATTCCCTCTCACTCTCCCTCTCCCTCTCTCCCTCTCTCTTAATCTCCCAACCTTCCTCCTTCCCTTTGTGTTTCTCTCTCTCTCACACTCTCTCTCTCTTTGGTTTAGGCTTTATGGTTTAGGGTTTAGGGTTTAAGGTTTAGGGTTTATTATTTAGGGTTTAGGCTTTATGGTTTATGGCTTAGGCTTTAGTTCCAACCCCCTCTCTCTCAGGTCTATCCCACCTTCTACCCCTCCCACCCACTCTCTCTCTCCTAGGTATATCTCTCACTCCCTCTATCTCTCTCTCTCTTAGGTCTCTCCATCCTAGGTCCCCTCTCCCTCTCTCAAGTCTCTCCCTCCCACCCTAACAAGAGAACACACACACACACTATCTCTCTCTCAGGTCTCTCTCTCCCACCCCCTTCCCCTCTTCTCAAGTATCCCCCTCCCACCATAACTAGAGAACACACACACACTCTCTATCTCTCTCTCTAATGTCTCTCCCTCAACCCCCCTCTCTCTCTCTCCCTCTCCCACTCTCTCTCACACTCTGTCTCTCCCAGTTCTCTCTCTCCC
>CM021105.1:385733763-385755868 GCA_007115665.2 Sequoiadendron giganteum
ACCCTCAACTTTATACCTAATATCCTAAACCCTAAACCCTATTCCCTATACACTTAACCCTATAACCTCGACCTTATACCTTAAACACTAAACCTTACACCCTCAACCCTCATAGGGGGAGAGAGAAAGAGGGGGAGGGATTGGGGAGAGAGAGAGAGAGGTTGGGAGGGAAAGAGGAGATAAAGATAAGTAGAGAGGGAAGGAGAGGTAGAGAGACATGAGAGAGAAAGAGTAGATAAGGAAGAACAGATGGAGGGAGAGAGAGGGAGGTGAGAGAGGGGTGAGATAGAGAGCAATAAAGAGAGTGTGGTAGGGAGTGATAGAGGGATATGCAGGTAGAGAGGGATAGGTGAGATAGAGAGAAGTAGAGAGAGATAGAGATAGAGGGAAGGAGGGAGGGTGGGAAAGAGAGGGGAGGAAGGGAGAGGTAAAGAGGGATATGTGAGATAAAGATAAGTAGAGAGAGAATGGTGACATATAGAGAAGGAGAGAGTTATAGAGAGGGAAAGAGAGAATGGTGAGATAGAGAGGAGAGAGTGAGAGAGAAAGAGGGTGAGGGAGGAGTGAGAGAGAGTGAGAGAGAGAGGTAGAGGGAGGGAGAGGAGAGATAGAGAGTAGATAGGGGAAAAGGTAGGGAGAGAGATATCTAGTGAGAGAGAGAGGGCTAGGGGAGATAAAGATAATTAGAGAAAGACAAAGAGGTAGAGAGAAGTAGAGAGAGAATAAGGGAGGGAGAGAATCAATATAGAGAGGTATAGAGAGAGTGGTGGGGAGTGATGGATGGAGAGGTAGGTAGAGAGGTATTAGGGAGATAGAGAGTAGAGAGGGAAGTAGAGGGAGAGGTATGGAGGGGGAGAGAGGGAGGTGAGAGAGAGGTGAGATAGAGAGCAATAGAGAGAGTGTGGTAGGGAGTGATGGAGGGATATGCATGCTAGAGAGGGATAGGTGAGATAGAGAGAAGTAGAGAGAGATAGAGATAGAGGGAAGGAGGGAGGGTGGGTGAGAGAGGGGAGGAAGGGAGAGGTAAAGATGGATAGGTGAGATAAATATATGTAGAGAGATAATGGTGACATATAGAGAAGTAGAGAGTTACAAAGAGGGAAAGAGAGAATGGTGAGATAAAGAGGAGAGAGTGAGAGAGAAAGAGGGTAAGGGATGAGTGAGAGAGAGTGAGAGAGTGAGAGAGAGAGAGAGGTAGAGGGAGGGAGAGGAGAGATAGAGAGTATATAGGGGAAAAGGTAGGGAGGGAGACAATCTAGTGATAGAGAGAGAGGGATAGGGGAGATAAAGATTATTAGAGGGAAGGAGAGGTAGAGAGAGAAGTAGAGAGGGAATGAGGGAGAGAGGGATAGAAGCAAGATAGAGAGGTGTAGAGAGAGTGTTAGGGAGTGATGGATGCAGAGGTAGGTAGAGAGGGATTAGGGAGGTAGAGAGTAGAGAGGGAAGGAGAGGGAGAGGTATGGATGGAGAGAGTGGGAGGTGAGATAGAGAGTAATAGAGAGAGTGGTAGGTTGTTATGGATGGAGAGCTAGGTAGAGAGGGAGAGGGGAGATATAGATAAGTAGAGAGGGAGGGAGAGAGGGAGAGAGATGTAGTGAGGGAGAGAGAAGTGAGATAGAGAGAAATAAAGAGTGGTGGAAGGAGAGGTAGGTAGATAGAGGGAGAGAGGAGATAAAGATAAGTAGAGATGGAAGGAGAGGTAGAGAGAGAGGCGAGATAGAGAGTAGAGAGGGAATGAGGGAGGGAGGGAGAGAAAGGTGAGATAGACAGGTGTAGAGAGAGAGTGGTAAGGTTTGATGGATGTAGAGGTAGGTAGAGAGCAATTGGGAGATAGAGATTAGATAGGGAAGAAGAGAGGGAGAGAGAAGTATGGAGAGAGAGAGAGAGAGGGAGGTGAGAGAGAGGTTAGATAGAGAGAAATAGAGAGAGTGGTAGGGCATGATGGAGGGAGAGGTAGGTAGAGAGAGAGAGAGAGATGGATGGAGGGAGATAGAGATAAGTACAGAGGGAAGGAGGGAGGGAGCGAGAGAGAAGTGAGGTAGAGATAATTAGAGGGTAAAGGAGAGAGAGACAAAGAGAGAGAGTTCTTGAGATAAGGGAGAGAGAGTCAGAAAAAGGGATAGAGATAGTGAGAGGGAGGTTTAGAGTGTAAGGGATAGAAATGAGTGAGATAGAGATAGAAATAATACAATTTTCTGATTACTGAAATTTGAACTCTTGATTATTGAAATTTGACTAAGTTTGAAATTTGTGAGATCTTCCAAAAACTAGAAGAGAGAGAGGGGAGAGAGGGAGGAAGGGAGAGAGAGAGGGAGTGGAGAGATAGATAGTAGAGAGGAGAGAGTGAGAGAGAAAGATGATATAACTTGCTGACTACTAAAATTTGACCTCCTGATTACTAAAATTTGACATGCTGATTACTGAAATTTGATTAAGTAAAAATTTTAAGATCTTCCAAAAAATAGAATTTGCATTATAACTCCTAGAGATCTGAAACCACTCTCAAACATCCTGCCTATATACATGAAATATAACTTAAAGTATAAGAAAGTAAATTTCCATATGTAAATGTCAACTTATACTTAAATGTTTATTTCATGTATATAGTTTCCCTGAAAGATAACAAGAGGAAATAAATAAGAAAAAGAGAAGAATTTTTTTTAATGTACACCAAAATGTGAGTGCGTTATAACGCGCTCACGTTTTGTCAATGCATTCACAAAATGCAAAAAATGCATTCACAAAAATGTCAAAACTAATATATAACGCAAGCGCATTATAACGTGCTCGCGTTATATATTGCTTTGGGAATCCCCAAGCCTTAGGATTGGTATTTGCCTTGGAATACCAACCCAAAGGCTTGGATGGCATTCTCAATGACCAGAGACGTGTTTTTGCGAATTCTACAATTTGTCACATAATCGGGTTCGTTCTCACCATTAGAATTGCATGTGGTTCAATATCAAAAAAATCAAACACATGGGTAATGTTGGGTTCTCTCTTAGCTATCCAACGATGTTTTTTTTTTCACTTTTTGACAATGTTAAGCCTTTCATCCATAATTTCTTTTGTTTGTATGTCTCTTTTTTTCCAAAAAGCAGTGTTTGGTGTTTTTTCCGTTATAAATCAACCGTTTATCGAATTTTCAGATAAATTACATTTTTAGAATCTAGACTCCATTCTTCAAAATTTAAAAAAAAAATAAAAAAAAATTCAATTAGTTTCCAAAAATTGTAGGGGTAGCACGGCCAAAATTCTATTTTCCAGGAAGTGTCAACTTCGAAAATTAGTAAAAAATAAAATATTCATTAAAAAATTATCAAAAAATCATGCATCAACTACATACTATTAGCTAACTTCTGACCGTAGCAATTTTAAAACTACTAAAAAAAAGTTCATCGTACGAGGGTCATACAAGAGTTTCTATGTTATGTTTTTTTGACAAAAACAACATGAATTTGTGTACGTCCCTCATTTCAACCCCTTAATCTAAACCATTTTCAAAATAAATTAGTAGTTTAGAAAGTAGACTCGGAGCACTTGAATCCTTCTTTTTGTTCCATCCCAAAATTTTGAGTGTAAGTATCCTCAATTTCACGTCCAAGGTTAGTATTTCCTAATTTCAGAAAAAAGTTGTCCACTTAAGTCCCCTTTTTGGGAACCACCTTGGTGCACTTACCCTATACAGAAAGACATAGTAACTTTGGAACTAGTCTTCCAAACCACAAGAACATTTTCTAGAACACAGATAACACCATTACAGGCCTTCTTCCAGATCCACAAGATCTAAGATAAAACACCAGAGGATTGCAGAGCAGAAACATTTCTCCTAGTCCACAAAGAAATAACTTTGTCGGACCAGTTCCCAAACTAGTGAACACAACTTTCACTCTTCATCAACCCAAAAGCTATAACTCAAGATATATCACATGAGGATGCCCATATACAACACTACAGATGCACACAGGCATAGGATCAACACAAAACAAATGCATAACACATTATCGAAGCACATTCAAAACACACATACAAATTTGTCTTCACTTTTTATTAATTTTCTCGAAAACACTTGATAACTCATTATATTAGCACACCTGCAACACCATAAAGATAGCTCCATGTACACACATATCTACAATATCTCAACCATACATGTACCACCTTCAATCACTTGATTCTTTTCACTGCAACAACCTGTATTGTGTTGACATCAATGTCAACATTAATGACAACACCACCATACTCATTCATACTTGCAACACCATCTACTCCTCCCAAGAAAAAGGTTACATGTTCTATGATCAGTACCAAGCCGAAAGATGTCGAAGGTGAAAGTAAAGAGAATGACACAAATGAAGAACAATACAATCCTGAATTTCCAAAGTCAAATTCCCTTCCTTTAGGGGATATAATTGATATACCAATGGATATAACGGATAAAGAGAAAGTAGTTAAAATCAGAAAATTCCTCAATGATGAAGAACAAGAAGATACTGCAACCTTGCTTCATGAATTTCCCAAACTCTTTGCTTGGAAGTATTTAGATATGCCAGGAATAGATCCGAAGATAGTGATGCAGACACATAAAATTGACCTAGGCCTGAGAACTCAATTTCTCTAAACATAATTTGCTTATGTCCATTTGAGCAAATTCAACTATTAATTAAATAATGACCAATTATTTAATTAATTCATCTCTCTTATTCTTCTTGATATTTAAATAAATTACATTTATTTAAATAAGTCACTAATGTCTAAATTCCTCTTTAAATTAAATAAATTATTAAATTTATTTAATCCACTATTCCCTCTTGATTATTTAAATAAATTAATTTTATTTAAATATGTCTCTAATATTAAAGTCTTCTCATAATTAAATAAATCCCCCACAATTTATTTAATTATTAACCCACTTCTTCCACAATTAAATAATTTAAAATTAATTATTTAATTGTCTCATTTAATTCATTTCCAAATTTAAATAAAAATCATTTATTTAAATTTCCCTCTTTTCAAGTAAATAATTTAATTATTATTTACTGTCACATGACTTCACCATTTTGAATTAAATTAAAATATTAAATTCAAAATGACATTTCCCTCCACAAATTAAGTAATTTCTAAAAAAGACTTGATTTTCTAACTAATTCTTTTTCTACTTACTAAATCTTATCTCATTGTCACACATATTCTCTTTCCTTGATTTAATTTCTTAAATTAAATCTTGTCCACTCATTTTAAATTTCACTCTAAATTTTCCCTAGCCCTAACTGAGGGGTTGTTATTTTGAATTTTGAATTTTGGTTCTAGGGCACTTTTCAATCTTCAATCTCATCAATTCATCCAAAATTCTATTTTCTATAAAATGACAATTTTGTCCTCATTTTGACATTTTGAAAATTTTGGAAAATCTTGAGAACTCTTGCAAATCTTGTATCTTGCAATTCTTGAGTCTTGCATTTTCTTGTCTTTGTCATTTAGTTAATTAATTTGCATGTAGTATTTAACTTATCTTGCATAATCATTTGAATCCTTCAACACTTGTTTAGGACTAGTCATAATCTTAGATTGCTCATCATAAATCTGAGGGCAATCTCATATTTTCAACTGGTTAGAAGGTGTAATGGAGGTCAGCCATGGAAAATGAAGAACTTGGGTGAGATTGTTTCATTCATTTTTCATTTATTCCTTTGCACTCTATTATCTACTTTGGGTTTTATAGGTTGCATTTAATCTGCTAACAAACTAGGAAAAATACCCTCAGTTACATTGGTGAACCTGACTTCTTTTCAAACATGTTTTTTGCATATTTTCGTATGACATTTTGTCATTTTTACAGGTACAGGTGTACAGAATGCCGCAAATGCCATTTTCTACAATTCAAGTGCTCTGTTGCACCACATCTGCCTTTGCGAATGATGCACGTTCTCTATCGTGACGCATTTGACCCGCCAATCGACTCATCTGATTTAACACATCATATTTGACAAAAACCAAGCCGCATTCGCCTTACTGAGCCACATTTGCCAATCCAAATGACGCATTTTTCGTAGCGAGCCGCATTTGCTCTGTTGCGACACAATCGACTAGTAAAGAATTGCTTTTTGTTTTTCCAAATTTCTTACTTTTTTCTATTTCAATAGATTATAGATTTTTTGATTACTAATTTGTGTGTGACAACATGTAGCCAGCTAGAGTCTAACCCCTTTGTTTTTCTATTTTTATCAATCTAATCAATCAAACAAACAACGTGCATTACATTCATGAATTAAAAAGAACACTCATACATTTTCATTGGGCTAAAAACAACACAACCATGCATGTTCACTCATTGGATTAAAAATAACTTTCATGCATTTTCATTGGGTTAAAATGAACTCTTGATTGTCTCATACTACAAACGGTTAAAATGAACCCTTGCTTGATCACACTACAAACGGTTAAAATGAGCATGTGTCTGAAGTGTTTTGTGATTTAGTAATGACCTTTGCAGTGTGTATGCAATTCTCTTGCGCCCTGTGCAATCTGGAAAAACAAAAACACTAATGAGTTGGTTATTTAATCACCCATTCATATTTCAATTTGGGCTTAACAATGAACAATTTGGCTAGTGTGAACTAAGTACATGGTATATGTTCTCTCTTTGTTTATGCAAACAAATATTGATCGAACTACGGGTGTACTAACTCACTTTTGTTTATCTTAGAGGGCCCACCTGGTGGGAAAAAGTAATCACCCCAGGGAACGAACCAACTGGTATCACACTAGATTCCAAGCGACTTCCAACCAATATATAAGTATGGGTTCTCGAGGAAAGTTCGAGAATCACGATCACCATTTCGATAAGAAGGGCAGCAATGGTCTATTACCGCATGGATGGTGCCCCACGAACGAAATGACCGAATTAAAACCCTTCTTATAGTGTGACCAAAAAACCTTTTCTATTCTTTGGTGCAGCAACGGTTGGTGATTGATCCTTCGATGAGTGGAAGTTCATGCTTCTTTGTTTCAACACACAGTTTTTGAAAGACACTGGAGATGACTTGAGTTGATCGTATCATGGCAATATGGTCTGAGGCTCCTGGCTCGCAACAAATATTCTTGATGCAAAGGGCATGAGATGTGCTTGTGCTTGTGTTGCAGTGAAGCGTGGTTTCATATTGGGTGTCTGTGTGAGAGTCTCCCTGGCGGTATGGAGTTACTTGTGTTGTTTTTCAGCTATGAATTTGTGCGCTTGTGCTGGGTGTTTTTTGACTTAGCACTGAAGGCAGTTTCTCTACTGCTCTGATTGCATGGAGGCTATGAAGTTGATCTGGTGATCTGCAACTTCTGAATAGCCTAGCTCTCTCGTATGCTTGTGCATGACTATGGTTTTCTAGAACTGGTCTGAAATGGACCTATTGTTTCGTTCTTACCTTTGTCTTACACTCGCATGGTTCAGATTCATGTCTTTGGCTCTGGAGGTTTTTTGTATATTTTCCTAAAAAGTCTATCATGCATATTCATGTTTATTCATTGTTCTAGTTAACTATGATGGTTGTGTGCAGACTCCTGAGTCGTCCAGATTGGAAGTGAATATGGAGATGCGTGGGTGTTTTATAAACACTATGGTTTTGCAGGTTTTACACGGTCAAGGAAAACTTGTGGTTGTGCGGAGCTGTTGTCTGTTATTTTCCAGATCTTGGCTTTTGGGGTGTGACTAGATGAGATAGCTGCAGTTTGACTTGTTTGGAGGAGAGTTATCTTCTCTGCATGGGAGTGTTGGTATGTTATTTCTCTTTCAGCATTCTTGTGGGGCTTCTTGTTGGTGTTCTTGACTATGGTGCTCGAGTTGTGGGCATGATTGGCAAGTCGAATCTGTTGCTAATCTGGTGTTTGAGTCATGGTTGTCTACGTTGTTGTTCCTCTTCTTTATCTCAGTTTTACAGTTTCCAGTGCGATGATAGATTTGCAGTTGTTGAAATGGATCTCCAAGTTGTGTGGATGGTGGATTAGCTACCCATTGACTGTAGTGAGACAACTCGGGAGCGGACTGTCAATATCCACCTGATTGCTTTTGTTTGTTACAAATATGTTAGTTGACCTTGTCTGTGGTCACTTGTGCATTGGCGTGGTTGTTCTAAGATGAGAGGATGAATGGCATTTGAGTACCTTAATATTCAGTGATGGGAACCTATAGCATGAGAGTCACGTTGTCATGAAGAGCTTTTTACACTGGTTAGTGTAATATTTTGGCAATGATGGTGTGGTTAGTCATGGTGCTTGGAAAGCTCGGTGTCATGTTGCAGTGGGAGCTTTAGAAGTGACTGGTGTCCTTATTTGGTGTTGCAGTTGTTGGGTTCTTTTGCATCTGCATGTTCACTACTTGAAGGTGTGCAGCATCTTGGAGCCATGGAAGACATTGTTAGTTTTGGTTGAGTTGCTGGTGGTGCTTGACAGGTGATGTTGGTTTTGGTTTAGAGTTGTTTTCTTTATTTCATGGTTACTCTTTCTTAGAGTTTTGGCATTTTGACTTGCTCTTGAGACCATAGCTTGTTCACTTGAAGCAAGGTATCTCTGAAGGGGGATGTGTAGACCATGGTGTCACGATAAGTTTTGAAGCTTTGACAGTGGTTTGGGGTTTCTCTATGTTTTGAGTGCATTGGTCATATGTTGGTGGACTTCATGGTTGCTACAGTATTGCAGATTGGAGCCAGCATGAGATGACAGGCAGTTGATACTCATGGATGCATGGAGAATAAGGTGAGGCTGAAATTCTTTTGAGAATGTTGTTGTTACAGCTGAAAGTCCGAGAAGCCTGCACCTTGGTTGAATGTGAATTCAACAGAGACCTTGAAGGAGAATGCTCTTGGGTAAGTCACGGTGACTTGTATATCTTGGAGGAGCATGTTTTTTCAATTCTCCTTGGTTTGCTCGACAGTGAAGTTTATTTGAAAGGTATTTTCCCATTATATCTTTCAGATGGTTTATGCTTTGCTTTCATGATGTGAATCTTGAGTTGTTGTTTTAAGATTCTAAAGGATTCATAATGGAAGATGGACAACATGGTTGATCTCCTTGTGCTTTTGAGGACTAATAGTAGATGTTTATGGGTTAGTCTGATCTTCTTGATACTTACATACATGGTGCAGTTGGGTGTTGTTAAGGTTTTTCCCTATGGGATGTAAAGAAGATCATACTTGTCATAACTGGCATTTAGAAGGGTTTGTAGAAGGGCATGTTTTGATTTGATGTTTCTCTCTAATTTGGTCTTGTTCTTCCTCTTTCTTTCATATGATTTTAGATGTTTGTGAGCCATGATGGTCACTATTTTCTATGGTCATGTGTTTGTCACTCGGGTGATGACATGAGGGGTTTTCCTTCTTCAGTCAGATATGGAACCTTGGAAGAATAGTGGATGATTGCTGAGAGAGACATTTTTTGCAGCAAATGGTTGCAAGTTGTGTAAATCAGAGTGGGTGTTCCTTGGAACTACATGATTACTTTTTCATATGTGTAGAGGTTGGTAGACCAGTTATGCCTTTGATCTTTCAGATCTGACATTACCCATGCAGTGGGAGTTCCTGGATGTGCTTTGTCTTCGTTGACTGATTGGCACATGGTGCTCGTGTTCTACTATTGATGGGTTGTTTGTGTCGCTGGCATGGGTTTACTAATGGTGGATACCTTAGAGGTATGGTTGATTGGATGGTTAGCACTTGCTATGGGTGTTATTTTTAAGTCATGTGGCTTTTTTGATCAGTTGGATGAGGGCAGTCAGTTCTTTGGTTGCTTTTCTAGCTGATGGTTTATCTTGTTCTAGAGAAGTGTTTCTTATTTTTTGCTCGCGTTGTGTTTTTCTATTGCTGTGGTGCCTTTTCCGCCTGATGGATCAGATGCTTGCCTTCCTGAGACTGGTGCTTTTTCACCTTGGCATGTTCTTGTGTTTGGAGTTGTTGCCTAAAATGGTGGACATTTTTCAAATGTCGTTGCAGAGGTCTTGGTTGGAGAGTGAGAGCATGGTGTTGGTCCGTGTTCGGGTTTTTGGAGGAACCTTGATATTCTTCAAAAAGTGGGAGATTGTTCAGAAATTTTGCCTCAACTTTCTGGTCTTTTCCCTTCAAGACTTAGGCGATTTCTTCATGTTTCTTGCCTTTACCGCCATACCGCTGCCTACTCTTTCCTTGGTGGCATGGTTGTCCTGTCTACCGCTTTACCGTAGGCCACCTTACTCTATCTGGTGGTTGGGCGGTGTTACCGCTATATCACGGAGGTCTCTTAGAGGTGGCGCAGTTACGCAATGAGCGATTGAGTGGCAGTGCAAAGGCTTACCGCCTTATCGCTGGGTGGTCCGATTGGTGGCGAGGTATCGCGGTAAGTGACGCAGAGGTGGTGAACTGGCAGGTGATGGTCTACCACCTTACCGTGGGTGGTGAGAAGGCTCATCGTGGTGGCCGCAGTAAGCAGCTAGCAGTTGGTGGTGACCGTTACCGCCCCACTGCGGGCAGTGCTTTGGGTGACTGTGGTGGCCATGGTAAGACTGTTGGCGGTCTTCCAGAGTGGTTACCTCCCTACCATGGGGTGGCCTAGTGGCCTTTGCGGTAGCATGGTGAGACCACTGATGATCTGGTTGGTGGTTACCGCCGCATCGTAGGTAGTCATGGAAGGGATGGTGGTAGTGCGGTTGATGGTGTCAGTAGGGGCTAGTGGCTATCGCCATAGCACGAGGCAAAGCCAAAAGGACTATGGTAGCACGGTGGGAAGGCGAGACAGGGCTCGGTGAAGTCGTCGGTGAGCTCGGATGAGCTCACCACCATACCGCGGAATGAATCGGATGGAGCAGCGGTAGATGGCGGGGTGAGCTCGGGTGAGCTCACCGCCATACCATGACAGGTAATGTTGAGCTCGGCGGTGATGTGGTCAGAGCTCGGTTGAATGAGTTGGACCAGACTGTCAGAGCGATCAACTAATGTGAAGGCTACATGTGGTAGGTTGGCAGCGTCTGATTGGACGAAGACCAAAGTGGTAATGACAGTTATTACAGGTCATGGAAAATGAACCCGATTAAGGTGATGGATGTATTTCCTGGGTGGATCAATGCAATCTGTGCAGATCGGATGCGTGCCTGGTTGTTTGATGCATGAACTTGAGGGTCAGTGATTGGTTGGGACATTGAATGCGATATATGGCTCGATCAAAGATATACATTTTAATGAAAACCAAAAGGTGACAGGGGATAGATAGAACCATTGACAGAGAGAGGCGTGACGTGTGTTCGAGTAGTATGCTAAGGCATTGCAACTGCGAACACTATGTCTCTTAGATCTGAATGATGTGAACCTATGAGGCTTGAGGCCGGGCTAGCCGAGAGGTTGGTTGAAACAGTTATTTCTGAGGAGCTGAAGGGAATCTATGTAGTATGTCAGTTGGATGACATTGGAACTACATGATGGTTCTAGTTTACTGTTGCCTCCTATTTCTCCAGATGAACAAGATGTGACTCCTGTGTAGGCTTTGAGCCTTAGATTGTATTGTAATTGTTTTGTTGTTGAATAATACAATGGCTTGATCTTTTGGAGTGTGGGGTTTTTTACTCGAAAGGGTTTTCCCCACACATATCTGTGTGTCATCATATTTTTATTTCATGGTTGTTTTCTTATGTTGAATCTGTTAACAGTTATGCATTTACTTTCCTCAGTAGGATCAATAGGGGATTCACTATGCCTGTTTCCGCTTTATGGTACAGTTGTTTGTGTCTTTGATGTGATTTTGAATTGAAATCACTAAGGCATTGTTGTTCTAGATGCCTATCTTGATGACAGACCAAACTTTGTATCCCCAACAAGTATCACACTAGATGCCAAGCGACTTCCAACCAGTATATAAGTGTGGGTTCTTGAGGAAAGTTCGAGAATCACGATCACCATTTCGATAAGAAGGGTAGCAATGGTCTGTTACCGCATGGATGGTACCCCACAAACGGAATGATCGAATTAAAACCCTTGTTATAGTGTGACCAAAAAACCTTTTCTATTCTTTGGTGTAGCAACGGTCGTTGTAAAGGCACCCACATTTTCACAGCTTTTAGTAGAGATGATCAGCCTGCCATGGGAGATTCATGGCAGTTGGAAGCTTGGTTTCCCTAAGAAGTGAGTTCACTATAAGGGGGAGCCCGTGGGTCCAAGCTTCTAAATTCATCCACTAAGAATATGCAGCTGGAGTAAATTCCATGTGGGATCCAAAAGAATACAGTCTTTTTAGCCATAGGGATTGTACATGTTTTCTATGTGTTTTTTTACAAATTTTCCAAGACTGTGTTTTCCAAGTGTCTTCAGACAAAATGAAAAAATCAACATCCTTTTCTGATATGAAATAACACTTCAAAACTGAAACACATTTTGTAATCTACCAATTTTTTTGCCAAAAACTAAATTCTGTGACACATCTGCCATTTTGAGCTGCAATTGCTGACTTTTGAGCGGCAATCGCTCCGTTGCACCGCATTTGAAACATTAAACGCCGCATTTGTCTATCATATGCCGCATTTTCTATATCAAACATGGCAACTAATCTGTCAAACTACATCTGCCATTTGAAACACCGTAATCACTTATCTTATGATGCATTTTCTTTCCTGCAACGCATTTTTTGCGACGTATTTTCCAATAACC
Organism: Sequoiadendron giganteum; assembly: GCA_007115665.2. Lineage (NCBI taxonomy): Eukaryota > Viridiplantae > Streptophyta > Pinopsida > Cupressales > Cupressaceae > Sequoiadendron > Sequoiadendron giganteum. The sequence goes on from CM021105.1 coordinate 385,746,414, forward strand.
CAAAATTTCATTCATTGTCAAGAAACCGAGGCTCAACTTCTCCATATAAGATTCCAGACATCTTTTCTCTATTTTTCCTGTCCACAACCAGCCAGGAATTTCTCAACTTTCATCATCCTTGCATTATAGGTTGCATTCCTAGCTTACCATAGGATTCCATTGCATTTCTCTAATTGCATTCTTAGGCTTTACCATCATTCTAGGTACTCATTTTGCATATTTTAGGAGAATATTTTTTACCATTATTTGTCAAACCTTTGCATTCAAGAGTAGGTTATCATTGGACTTGATCAAACCATTGTCTTTAGTCATTAACTTTTGTGAACTATTTCCCACTCATTAGTCTAGTGTGGAAATTTCACTTTGTCCTCCTTAGTCCTTTTTACAAATCCATTGACATTCCAAAATTGAGACATTGCCAAAACATTGTATGGTTAAGTAAATCATCTCCTTTCCATCTGCATACATTTTAGTCTAATTATTTTATTCTCCTTTGCATTCATCATTCAATAAGCATTCCTTATTCCAAAACCCAAAAACATAGATTCATAACATTTGCATATTTAGGTCATCCTTCACCATCCCCAAAGTTGAGAAAAAAAAATTATGGTTGAAACTAGACAATAGAGAAAAAGAAGACTCATGGATTCTTTTGGTCAAGACACCAACCTAATAAATTTTTCCAATGACATGAACACAAATAATTTCCCTAACAACATGAATGGAAATACCAACATAGGGAATTCTCTCATTAATCTGTTCAATGAGATGTCCATTCCATCCTCTTCATGCAATCCTTTTGAACAATTCATCTGCAGAAATCCCAATGGGAAAGTCTTTGAAGAAGACATACAATTTTTTGTCCAAAACCCAAAAGTGGCCTCCTTTGTGGAAGAATTCGTTTTAAATGATTCAGCCAGATATTGGGTTGTGATCCTTGACCAAGGGGCTAGATTGCCAAAAGGATTTGATCTCAACACTATAAGAGCAAAATCTCCTAATCCTACCAATCAAACAAGCCAATCACATGATGCAACCAATGCCTCCATGGGAGCCACCACACAAAATATCATCAACACCATCAATGCTACCTCCCTTGGTCATACTACCACCCATACCACAATCAATGCATCCAATATGATAAACACAACATCTATTGGGGGATAATAAAACCAAACCAACACCACATAATAGTCCATCCCTCAACAAACATTTTTAGTTTCTTCACAAACTATTGGATCAACAATGGGTGTCAACACATCAAACTTTTTGGGGGCATCATCTACCTCTATGGGTACATCAGTGGACCTCTTATTAGGTTCCTCTAATGCAATGGAAACAAACTCATCAAACCCTTTTGGGAGGAATAAATTAAGAGTTGTTATTCAAGGAACTCAAACTAATGTCCCAAATTTATCACAGGTCAACACCAACATTCCCTTGAGACAAAATACCAACTTTCCTCAAGGCCATAATTATCTATTTGGGCAAGGCAATCAAGGCACCCAATATTCCACTCCATTTAGGCATCAACATGCTCAATGCCAGCAAGGCCCTCAAATTCAATCCAACATGGCTAGATCCCACATCCCAACTTATGCTTCTCAATTCCATACACAACAACACATCCCTCATCAAAACATGTATTTCCAAAAAAATCCAAATCAGAATACCCAATTTTCTCACCAACAACAAATTCCAAATCAACACATTTCATCACAACAGGTGGGAACTCAATCCATACCTATCACCAACATGTGTGATGCTACCAACAACCCAAGTGTGGAGGCTCTCATACTCAAACTTTCTTCTCTTCAAACATAGGTGAAAATCTTGCAATAGTCAAACAAAAAGTCTTGCATGTCATATGACCTATGTCCATATCCGTTTGACACAACCTTGTATATGCCACCATTCCCTCTAGGATATGTGGTGCCACATTTCCCTAAATGCAAAGGAAAGACAAATCCCGTTGAACATATCTGAGAATTCACTACCAATTGTATGGACATTGCCTATGAACATACCTATTTAGTGAGACTCTTCTATAGGAGTCTTGCAGGGCACGCACTGGAGTGGCTCACACAATTGCCTAAAGGAATCAAATCATGGGATGAATTGGAAAATAAGTTTGTTGAAAACTAAGCCTATAACATTGAAACATACATTGAAATTGCCTCCTTATGCAAACTCACCCAAGAGGATGTAAGAGATACCTTTATCCTATTCTTCCAAAGATGGAGAACTCTAGCAAGCCGATGTCCTATGGAGATACTTGAAAAGGAAAAAGTCACAATGTTTGTGCAAAATCTCTTCGGCCTACTAGGATATGGCTTACAAGTCCATTGTTGTACCACCTTTACTGATCTTGTTGAAAAAGGTGTCCAACTTGAAATATCCTTACTTGCCAAAGGCGAACTTAAGTATGGAAGAAAAAAAATCAACACTACCACAAACACTAACCCAAGTTATTCCAATGACAAAAATAAATATTGGGTTAAAAATAAACACATCACCAATGATGGTGTGGTTGATGCGAAAACAGTCAACACAACAGGTCATGTACTCACAATCAAAGGAGTTCAAACTCAAAATGAACCTGTGAAAACACCAACACCAACTGCTAATGCCATTCAAATCAATCATGCTCAATCGAACCAAAGGCAACCTCGTCAGACAAAGCAATTCCCAAAACACACATACACCCCCTTGGGTGAACCCATCAAAATTTTCCTAAAGAAACTCATCCAAAATGGTGTCGTAAATTTGGAAGAACCTAAACCATATGATCCTAGTCGATTTAAGCCATCATGGTGGGATGATAATGCATTATGTGATTATCACCATGTCAAAGGGAATAAAACTTCTTCTTGTCGCCAACTTAGAAATCTTGTCCAAGACCTTATTGAAAACCGTAGCATTGAGCTTGGTGGTCAGAAATTTGTGTCTAATGTAGAAAATATAATCCATAAGAACCCACTACAAGACCATGGTTTTGGTAACCCCTCTTCATCCAGCACAAAGAATAATAACAATCAAGCCAATTATGTTCGTGTTGCTTTTGACTATTCTGGTGGAAAAATCATTAATAACATTTCAGCTACCGATGAAGATAAATGTGTCAATACCATTACTATTAAAAGTCCCCAAAATGCAATGTCACCACACACAAAGGCAAGGTCACCATCGCATGCCCCTCTACTCGTCAGCCCAAGATGACCATACCAGATCCATCGACTAAATAGTCGAAACCCAATCCAGAGTTTAACCTTATTGAGCAATTGAACAAAATGCCAGCTCAAATCTCCATCCTTGAATTGCTCCACATATCGTCTGCACATAAGGCCATATTCGATAAAGTCTTGCAAGAGTCTTCCATCCCAAACAATATTGATGTCAACCATTTGGAAACTATGGTCGGATATTTGACTTCACCTCATCACATTACCTTTTCAAAAATTGAATATTCCTCGCCCAAACCATCTCATAATGATGCCCTCCATATAGAGGTTTTCGTCCATAAGCATAAGGTTATACGAATCCTAGTAGATGGCAGAGCAAGATTCAAAATCTGCTCTTTAAAATTGGTTAAGGCTCTTGGCTTCTCTGATGCATGTGTAGATGCAACCAAGAGTATTGTGATAAAAGCATATGATGATGAGGAACGTGCTTCTAAAGGAATCATCACACTCCCAATTCATGTGGGACCAGTTATCATACAAACAACATGACAAGTCTTGGATTGTGACATACATTACAATCTATTACTTGGTCACCCATGGATTCATGCCTTAAAATCCATTCCCTCCACCTACCACCAATGCCTGAAATTCCCTTTCGATGGCACCAAAATTATTATCCTAGAAGATCCTAATCCATTTCAATATTGCACCAACTTGAGAGCTACTGCTGAGCATCAAGTGCCTATCAATCGAGAGGCTTCAATATCCACTTTCTATAAATACATTGACCCATCCACACTTACCAATTCATCCATATGTCCACTCCATAAACTTCTGCCACACCATCCCCCTTGGCTTCCATACCAAGTACTGACCTTCAGATCCAGGAAATTGGTTGTGGAGAATACAAATTGAATACGCCTTACTGTATTACAACAATACTCAAGCCACCTAAACTCTATGGTCGACCTTGTTTCATAGTGGAACCTAAGACAACTTTCAAGGTTCCTTCGAAAAGGGTCTTCACACTATGGGAAGACATGAGCGATGAATCCATTATCAACATAGTTGATTGGATCTACAAGGACCTAGAAGGATTACCCCCGCTACCAGTTCATATCTACGACATATGTAAAGCACATGGTTTTGATGGAACTAGTGGGCTTGGACCAAACAAAAATGGAAGATGAGAGCCTATCATAATTTCTAAGAGACCAAAGTATATAGGGCTAGGGTTTGAGAAACTTGAAAATAACAATCGACATACCTATGCACTTTCAAGTAAGGATGTAACAGCTCATGAAAGTCTCAAGACATGCGAAGACTTCCCCTACCAAAAATGACTCTCATGAATGGGAATGGGGATCTAATAGAACCCTGAGTGACTATGATATTGATGAACTATTCCTGGAACCTGACCAAATCCCTTTTGAGGAAAGATTTAGACAAATGTACAAAATTGATCCTATAGATCGCCATTCTAAACATAAAGAATGGGTAAGCATCCCTTGGGACCCAAGTGAGCATAAACTGTCACCAGTAACATCTACATCATCCCACCCTATTCCTAAGCCCATCCAAAAGCCCAACATGCCTGAACATACTGTACATGCCTCTGAATTACCATCCATTGATCATGATATTTATCCATTTGTCCCATATTATGACCAAGAGCATAACTCATCTGACTCTGAAGATGGTCCTTGGATCGAATCTTACTGGGAAAGTGAAGATGACAATTCCACCTTCACACTTGAGGCTTCCATTTGCATGATTTACGCATCCTCCCCCTCCTTTACCAACACTGATGATAGTATTTCCCTTGTCTACCCACAGTTCATTGACTGGAACCAACAAGACCTGCCCGCCATGGATATTTTTCAAAATGACGAAGCCATTGCAGAATTCATGGGACTCCATGAGGGAATTCCAAGTGGTGATCACAAGGTAGGATTCTCTATTTATTTAGATTGTGCAACATACTTTGGGGAGACTTTGCAATCCTCCAATTGCAAAAATATAAAAAATAAAACAAAAAAAGACATGTCTTTAGGTGAAAACCACAAGGCACCTTCTGAAAATTCAATGGTAAAAATAAAGGACGTATCTGAAGGTGAAAACCTCTTTGAGGTGCCTAAGGATGGAGGATTGGACTTTCTTCATGTAACACAAGAAAAATCAACAATGCTTATTGAAGACACTATAGAAGTTAACATAGCTACACCAGAGAATCCCAAAATGGTTATCTTGGCCACATCATTGACAAAGGAAGAAAAAAATTGAATTCAAAAAATTCTTCTCAGAAAGAATAGTTAACGTTGCATGGTCATATGCTGACATGCCAGGGTTGGAGCCTGAGTTAGTATTGCACCATCTTCATTTGATTCCAGGTATTAAACTAGTCAAACATAAATTACGGAAAATGCATCTATAGATTGCGCTACTTATGAAAGATAAACTAAAGAAGTTACTGGATATTGGATTCATAAGATCAATAGATTATGCCAACTTGATTTCCAACCTTGTCCCTATCACCAAACCAAATGGAAAAATCCGCATTTGTACGGACTTCAGAGATTTAAATAAGGCCTATCCAAAAGATGATTTCCCATTGCCCAACATAGACATTATTGTTGATCTTATCGTGGGATACGAGATGTTGTCCCTCATGGATGGTTTCTCAGGCTACAATCAAATACGCATCACCCCCGAGGATCAACAAAAAATGGCCTTCACATGTCCATGGGGAACATACTGTTGGAATGTCATGCCTTTCGGCTTAAATAATGCAGGTGCCACATACCAGAGAGCAATGAAAATAATATTCCATGACCTCATGCATACTTTAATGGAATATTATGTGGATGAACTCTTGGCCAAATCTTTGACATGGAAAGATCATCTGAAGGTCCTGGACAATTTATTTAGGTGGCTAGAAGAATACAGCCTTCGTTTGAACCCAAAGAAATGTGTTTTTGGGGTTACTTCAGGCAAACTGTTGGGCTACATAGTTTCACGAAGAGGTATAGAAGTTGACCCTGCAAAAGTAAAAGAAATATTGAACATTCCTCCACCAAAAGGAATCAGTGAGCTAAGGACACTACAAGGAAGATTACAGCCCATCTGATGCTTCATTGCTCAGCTAGCAGACAAATGTCAACCATTTCAGTACCTGTTGCACAAAATTATTCCCTTTGTGTGGAAAAATAAATGTGAAATGACCTTACAAAAAATCAAAGAATATCTATTGACACCACCTATCCTAATGCCTCTCATTGAAGGCAAACTGTTGATCTTGTATGTCTCTACAACCACCAATGCACTAGGGGAATTATTTGCACAAAATGACTATGAAGAAAAAGAAAGAGCCATATGGGTAAGTGCACAAAGATGGTTCCCAAAAAGGGGACTTAAGTGGACAACTTTTTTCTGAAATAAGGAAATACTGACCTTGGACGTGAAATTGAGGATACTTACACTCAAAATTTTGAGATGGAACAAAAAGAAGGATTCAAGTGCTCCAAGTCTACTTTCTAAAATACTAATTTATTTTGAAAATGGTTGATATTAAGGGGTTCAAATGATGAACGTACACAAATTGGTGTTGTTTTTGTCAAAAAAATATAACATAGCAACTCTTGTACAACTCTTGTACGGTGAACTTTTTTTTAGTATTTTTAAAATCGCAATAGTTAGAAGTTAGCTAACACTATTTAGTTGATGCACGATTTTTCTGATAAATTTTTAATGAATATTTGATTTTTTACTAATTTTCAAAGTGGACATTTCCTGAAAAACATAATTTTGGCCATGCTACCCCTACAAATTTTGGAAACTAATTGATTTTTTTTTAAATTATTTTTTAAATTTGTAGAATGGAGTCTAGTTTCTAAAAATGTAATTTATTTGAAAAATCAATAAATGGTTAATTTATAACGAAAAAATACCAAACACTGCTTTTTGGCAAAAAAAAGACATAGAGATAAAATAAATTATGGATGAAAGGCTTAACATTTTCAGAAAGTGAAAAAAATTACATCGTTGGATAGCTAAGAGAGAACCCAACATTACCCATGTGTTCAATTTTTTCGATATTGAACCATGTGCAATCCTGACAGTGAGCATGAACTCGATTATGAGAAATATGGTAGATTTTATAAAAAAACATCTTTGATCGTTGGGAATTCCCTCCAAGCCTTTGGGTTGGTATTCCAAGGCAAATACCAAGCCTAAGGCTTGGGAATTCCCAAAGCAAGATATAACGCAAGCGCGTTAAAATGCGCTCGCGTTATATCTCACTTTTCACATGGTTTTTGCTTCTATGGCAAACATGTCAACTAAGACATAACACAAGCACGTTATAACGCGCTCACGTTATGTCTTCCTTTATGTTAAATGTTAATATATTGAATGTATGTTGATATATTTGTATGTTTGTATGTACATGTATGCTTGTATGTCATGTATGTATGTATCAATGCATATATATTGTATGTATGCCTCTATGTATGTTAGATTGTATCTACACATGTATGTATGTATGCTTGTATGGATGTAATATTATATGTACATATGTATTATGCTTGTATGTATCCATTTATGTATGTCTTTAGATGGAGGGAGAATTTAGAGAGAGAGAGAGAGTCTAGAGAGATGGAGAGGGGGTGGAAGTGAGAGTTTAAGAGAGAGGGAGTGGGAGAGAAGGGGGTTGGAGTGAGAGGGAATTAGCTAGGTAGGGTGGGAGGGATAGAGGGAGGGAGAGAGAGAGACAAGAGAGAAAGAGAGAGAGAGATGAAGGTAGGGTGCCAGGGTGCCAAGGGAGAGACTGAGAGTTTGCGAGGGGGTGAGAGGGAGAGACTTGAGAGATAGGTAGTGAGGGAGTGTGAGAGAGATGGAGTGGGAGAGAGAGGGAGTGTGATTGAGAGACCGAGAGAGGGAGAGGGTGTGGGAGGGAGTGACCTGGTAGAGGTAGAGAAAGAGGGGGGTGGAGTGAGAGGGACTTATCTAGGTAGGGTTGGAGGGATAGATAGAGAGAGGGGAGAGAGGGTAGTGGGAGGAGAGAGTTACCTAGGTAGGTTTCCAAAGGGAGAGACCTGAGAGAGAGAGGGGGTGGGAGGGAGAGACATGAGAGAGAGGGAGAGAGGGTAGTGGGAGGAGAGAGTGGGATAGAGTGGGAGGGACAAAGATAGATGGATAGAGGGAGTGAGAGAGGGTGGTAGGGATTGATTGAACAAGAGGTACGTAGAAAGAGGGAGATGGTAGATAAAGACAATTAGAGAGGGTAGGAGGAGGGAAGGAGGGAGAGGTGAGATGTATAGATAGGGAGAAAGGGATAGAGGTTGAGGGTATAGGGTTGAGGGATTAGGGTGGAGGACCTATAGGGTTGATGGTTTCTAGGGTATTAGGGTTTAAGGTTTGAGGGTTAAGGGAATAGGGTTGATGGTAGAGGGTATTTGGTTGAGGGTATAGGGTAGAAGGCTTAAGGGTTTAGGGTTGAAGGGTTTGGGGTTAAGGGTTTAGGTTTAAGGGTTTACTTGGTTGAGGGTAGAGGGTTTAGGGTATAGGTTTGAGGGATTAAGAGGGTATAGGGGTTCAAGGATTAGGGTTGAAGGGTTGAGGGTTGAGGGTTGAGAGATTAAGAGGGTATAGGGGTTGAGGGATTAGGGTTTAAGGGTTGAGGGTTGATGGTTGAGGATCAAGAGGGTAAAGGGGTTGATGGATTAGGGTTTAAGGGTTCATGGTTCAAGGTTCAGGGATTTAGAGGGTATAGGGGTTAAGGGATTAGGGTTTAAGGGTTGAAGGGTTGAGGGTTGAGGGTTGAGGGATTAAGAGGGTATAGGGGTTCAGGGATTAGGGTTGAGGGATTAAGAGGGTATAGGGGTTGAGGGATTAGGGTTTAAGGGTTGAAGGTTGAGGGATTAAGATGGTATAGGGGTTGAGGGATTAGGGTTTAAGGGTTGAGGGTTGAGGGTTCAAGGATTAAGAGGGTATAGGGGTTGAGGGATTAGGGTTGAAGGGTTGAGGGTTGAGGGATTAATATGGTATAGGGGTAGAGGGATTTGGGTTGAAGGGTTGAGGGTTGAGCATTGAGGGATGATGGATTAATAGGGTATAGGGGTAGAGGGATTAGGGTTGAAGGGTTGAGGGTTGAGCATTGAGGGTTGAGGGATTAAGAGGGTATAGGGGTTCATGGATTAGGGTTGAAGGATTGAGGGTTGAGGGATTAAGAGGGTATAGGGGTTCAGGGATTAGGGTTGAAGGTTTGAGGGTTGA